>JAVCKV010397789.1:0-12843 GCA_032274145.1 Herpochondria borealis | reverse complement strand
CTGCCCAGCAGCGCAGAGCCAAGGGGCAATTTTTGATTGATGCATGCAATGTGTGAGACGAGGATGAACATCTCCGCTTGCAGGTACCAAAAGCCCCATTGTATTGCAACAAAACTGGGGGAAACTGAAGCATCACATGGTGGTCGTCAAAAAGGAAAAATCTCTGTGACACCGCCAAGTTTGCGAAATCTTGTGTGGTTTTGGGGACTAGATTTGATTAGTTCGAATAAAGCAACTAACCACAGACTGTCCAAACGAGAGCTACCTCTAGCAAATTAGACCGTTTTCAAGCTACCAAAGCTATGCAAAACCAATGCAACTGTAACGCAACAGTTATCGAGCATGAAAATTCAATAAAAAATTCTAACCTAAACATTGCCTATATTTTTTTGACAATCTGTCAAATTGTCAAAAGGTGCTAAACGTGTAGCATACAGCCAACATGTAGGAAATGACACATTATTGACCCCAAAAGACCTACCTACTAAATTGAATAAAATTGCATACATATGGTACCCTATGTTAGGATTGAAGCAGCATCCACATACGTGAGCCATCTATGTGATTTTTGAAGTAGTCATGAGATGGTTTATTGCTCGTTTTGTATCATGACATTATAATAGTAAGCCTGAGAAAATGAAGCATATTGATAAAAAGAACACCCGAAGGATCCAAAACCAGAGTAAAATTACATGCATGTTGAGATCTATGTTAGGGTGACACATTTTTCATCTAGGTTGGGGGTGCTCTGTTTGGAATACATGCTTTGATTCATTGTTTGGTGTCGTCGCCATCCAACCAGAGAATCAAAACACAGTTGTGCAGCAATGGGTCCAACAATGCCAGAGGAAAGGCACTCATGTAAAAGAATTGACCGTGTTGCCACTTAATAGTTGTATACCAAGCAAACTGTTGATACAAAAACGGAAAGAAATGCACATCATAGGATGCACTCACAACCCAGCACGTTATGAAGTTGAAACCTTGTTGTCAAGCGCACACAGCAGACTGCAGAGTTGTGTACCACATGTACTACCCAAGCCTTGCTCTGCTTTGTGGGTCTATCATCATGTTTTGGACTTTAAAACCATTATTACTATCCTCCCTGCGAAATTTTGATGATACACCAATGGATGATGGCTACAGTAGAGTTTGTACTAGTAGGTCTAGGGCACACCTCTTTCACTGTCATTCGTCTACTGTCATCGTGTCTACTGACTGTACTAGACGTTAAAAGACAGTTGGGGTTTTAGAACAACGGTGAAATTGATCTTTTTGATTGGTCACAACACCGGCGCGCCAATTTTTCAAAATTTCAAAATTTGACCACCGTACCTACCGATACTGTACAGAGCAGCACCTCATTCATTCATTCACCAACCATGAGGAGCATGCCTATCAGAGATTGTCCATCGATCTCTCCCATCCATCCTAAACTCTGATCAATGCGGCTGACTCTTGGAGAGTCGCATCGGTTGAACTAATGTGAACGAGACTACTAGAGCGACTTTGTTGTCGAAAAAGAGACGGGACAACCAGTACGAGTAACGAGTATACTCTTGAAAAGAAGATTCCTGACGAAGCGATTAGTCTAACAGAGAAGACTCCGGCAGCTCTTGCTGGGCCATCGACTGAAGAAGCGCTTATATTAATAATGCGCCACTGTGGACTTTTATGTACAAACAGAAGCAAGAGTGGCTCTCTACTACTCGTAGAGAGATTACATTCTTCTTTTGGATAGGTGTTCTGTTGATACAATGACAGGTTTTTGTGAGACACACAAGATCCTTTGCAATCGATGGTGTTGTCTATCATTATCAATAAATTCTCGCTTGTTGTGGAGTCGTTCGAAGGTTAGTTTATCAATGTTAGCGGTAAGTCTGCCATGCGTTTGTTTGTGGCTGGAACGCCGGTTTCTTCCTCGCCGAGGTTATAGTTGGTATCTTCCTGGGTGAACAAGCACCTCGAAAATGCAACGCGGCATGAGTGCCTGCTGCTGCTGCTGCTGCAACAATGATTTGGACCAGATTGAACTGACGGTGAAAGACTCACTCATTCACTCACTCACTCACTTCCGCCTGTATGTTCATGCAACAGAGGAAACTGGCTGCACAAAACTTTGTTGTGCTATCATCAGTGGCGTTCGTTTCAAGCTCGGAGGCTATGCGCGTCGCTGCTGTTGGTGAAAGTTCTCATTATTACTGCAATGATGTAACTGAAGGCATTGCGTGGGTTCGTGTAACATGATGGTGATATTCCCGTCTACAGCCGTAGATCGATTCATTCCAGCAGAGCCCAGTGCAACACTACTACAAAGACGACTCGACTTGCCTGTATTCTCCCCCGTTGGACACTGCAAATACGCGACATTGATTGCGTGGCCACTGACTCGAGACACCTGCCCCAACCGAACCAAATGGTGCACCCGTGGCTGGCACAACCACTCCCACTGGATCGTCTTCCAGTCCAGCTGCAAACGCGCCATGGAGAGGATTTCCTTCTCCCCATCGCATCTCGATAGTGCCATTTTCAAACAACAACACTTGAAAGTCAAGAGGATTCGGAGAGTCATCGTCCCAATGAGACACGCCTTCCCAGGAAATCACAAAGGCGTCGTCGACTTGCGCCACATAAATGACTCCTGATGGTCCAATGTCGGCTTGCGCTACGGCGATGCGAGGATAGCTGTACTCACCAAACATTTCAATGGGCATTGGAACACAATTGTACCCAGTGTCCCAATCATTATTGCCTGGAAACACAACGCCATTTGAAGTGACGGTCACAACGTTGTATCCAACCTGCCCTCGCCAATGAAATTCAAAGGGGAGTTCAACCTCCATCACTCCTTCATCTTTGCCCGAGATTCCAAGACGAGTTCCAATGTCGGCAATGGAAGAGAATGGAGAACACGAGACTTGTGTTTGCGACGGCATGGCGCTTCCAGAAGGCTCCACGGAGAGAGATGGAACCAGCGTTGGCTCTAGACTAAAAGATGGTACAATCGATGCTGACGGCGAGGTGGTGGGTAGCCAAGTCAAGGATGGCGCCATGGAAGGCATTGGTGTCGGACAATTGTTGCAGCAATCGCAGTAGTCCACGGTATCACAGTCGACCGTGGCACCAAAGCTGGGAATGGTGTACCCAATGTCGTCAAAGTAGTCCTGAGCTCTGGTGCAGATTCCTTGGGGAACGGTTCCAGTGATTTGCGTGCCATTGATGGTCAAGTCGATGAGACTTGATGCTGTTTCAAGTTCAGAGGGGATGGATCCGGTCAGCGTGTTGTTTGCAAGGTGAACCCGGCAAAGAAGCTCCAATCGGCCCATCTCCGAGGGTAAGGTACCAGTTAGGAGGTTGTCGGAAGCCCAGAGATACCACAACTGCGCCATTTGACCAATCTCGGTTTGTAGCGACCCAACGAACCTGTTGCCAGTCACATCGAGTTCAACCAGGTTAGTGAGCAACCAAAGTTCGGATGGGAGTGTGCCACCCAAGTCGAGATTGTCATGGAGAATCAAAGTCTTTAGGTTTGTTACCAAACCAATTTCCGATGGCAGCTCTCCGGTCAACTGATTGCCTTCGAGATATAAGGTTGCGAGCTCTGTCAGCAGCCCCAGTGTCGTTGGAATGGATCCACTCAACTTGTTCGACTTGAGCTTCAGGTGCTGAAGTGCAGTCATGAGACCAACTTCGGTCGGAATCGTACCAATTACACCACTGGATTCCAAGCGCAACCCCGTCATTCGAGAGAGCATTCCCATCTCGGTTGGGATGACTCCCGATAGGTGATTGTTGGAGATACCAAACACTTCTAGTTGCGACAGCGAACATATTCCAGGAGGGATCGTACTGGTAAAGTTGTTGGATCCGAGTTCGAGACTCTTCAGCTCCGACAAGTGTTCGACTTGTGATGGGATTTCCCCAATCAAAACGTTGTTTGATACCTTGAGATCCGTTAACGCAGTCAAATGACCCACTTCAGACGGAAGCGAACCCCAAAGTCGTGTATTATCCAGCCATAAACTCTTCAAAGAAGTCAACAACCCAATCTGCGAGGGTAAAGGGCTGGACAAGTTGCTATCAGAGAGTCGCAATTCGGTCAAACTGGACAGCATTAGAACACCAGGAAACACATCAGTGCCCTCCAACACATTTCGTGCAAGATTGAGGCTTCGGAGCTCGGGGAGTGACCACAGCTCAGACGGCACAGAACCAGTCAATGCACATCCAGAAAGATCGATGGCAACCAGATGACTAAGAAGCCCAATCTCTGTTGGGATGGAACAGAGTCCGAGAAAGTTGTTGGAGAGATCCAGTCTCGTTAGATTCGAAGCGACTGCGATTGTGGCATTGAATCCCACGGGGCCAAATTCGTTGTCCGAGAGATCCAGAACCTGCAAGCTTGGTGAACCCCATTTGAGTTCGTTTTCTGCATTTGAAAGACTGTTGTGGGACGCATTCAAATATCGGAGGTTTGGTAGAGACCACACTCTGGATGGCAGAGTTCCCGAAAGGAAGTTCGACGAGACATCCAAAACCTCAAGCTTATCAAGGTACTGAAGTACGCCATCGGGCAACTCGTTCAGCAAGAAGTTACCTTGAAACCGCATGACGGACAACTGACTTAATGATGCAATGGCATTGTATGGTACCTCACCTGTAAAGAGGTTGTGGGAAACATCCAACACTTTGAGGTTCGCGAGGTCTCCGATTTGAGTCGGGATTGTGTCCAATATGGAGTTGCTCGCTAACAACAAGGTTTCGAGACTGCTCAACAAGCCGACTTCAGTCGGCAATGGGCCAAGCAACGAATTGCAGTGAGCCGACAGGGTCTTCAGATGTAGTAACTCACCCAGCTCAGTTGGTAGGGGAAAACTGAGTTTGTTCTTCGAAACGTCCAAATGAACGAGACGCGAAAGTGATCCAAGTTCGGACGGAACTTCTCCCATTATGTTGTTCTCTCCAAGCCTCAGATCTTCCAGCGCTGTCAATGCACCCCATTCAGGAGGAATGGTCGATACGAGATTGTTGTTAGAAAGACGCAGACAGGTGAGATAGGTCATGCTCGCAAGGGATGACGGTATGCTGCCCGACAACTTGTTCCCTTCCAACGAGAGTTGTGTGAGCAGCTTCATTCGCCCAAGCTCCTCCGAGAGACTCCCAGACAAATCATTATGCGACAGATCTAGTACCCGGAGAGTTTGGCCAAGGATTGACACGTCGGGAAGGAGGGGCCCTCTGAGATCATTGTCTGTCAAGTTTAGTCCAACAATGATTTCACCTTGTATTGAGTCATTCGGGATGCACTCTACACCATACCATTCGCACGGTGTATTCGAACTTAACCATCCGTTCGACTGACGCCAAGTTGCGCGGTCTCCGTTCGTGCTCAAGAATAGAGCAGCCAGGCTGTAATGTTGCAGCAGCGTTGCTTCCGTGAAATGCTCATCGTTGTTGTTGAGTCTTTGTTGTACGATCCACTGAAGGGCTCGATACTGCGGTGTTGATTCATCTTTCAGCTGTTCAACGGAGCTGGGGAGTACAGACACAATCAGCTCGAACGTTTGCGCTTCGATCCCTTCTTCAAACGTAGTGGGGGCCATCGTCATCAGCTCTCTTACATTTGAACGCCGAAACTTCATTGTTGTCAAGACCACAGCCAAGGCAACCCCGACGATCATAACGGCTGTCGCACCAGCAAGCCACCATTGGTTTCGCCTCCACCATGGATCTGGAGTTGCTTTTGCGATGACTCTTTCTGAAGCCAGCTGAGCTTGAACCATAATATCACTCATTCCACCATCGCTTCTTGTGACGGAGGTGATGGATCCCAAACTTGCCCAACTCCTTCTACGATTACAGCTTTCGACATGCACAGCACCAGGTTGCTGCCAAACGCCAATTTCTTCCAGCGATGGGGGTCGAATCAAGGTTTCATCATCAGCACGATGATGCCTAGTCGCAGTCACGTTCGAAGATGCCTTACGATTGGACTTACGAGTGACAGGCTCATGAACTCCAACAACGCCAGGCGCAGTTCCTTCCGACAGCTGCGACCCTGTGCTTCTTCTTCGCGACTCTCGCTTCTTTCGATGACTTTTCGCTCTCAATGATCCTTTTTTTGATGAACGACGGAAAGCCGTCATTGCTGGTGGCTTCCCTTCTAGGGTGTGCATCTGGGTACTGAGTGGTCCACTGTCGTCTGGGAACAGTTCGGCTGCGTCGCTTTTGGAAAGTTTGCCAGGTGCTTCTGCTACTATCGACGGGTTTGATATCCCTAGCTCCAAAAAGCTATCATAGCCCGGGAGAAATTCTCGTTGCATAGCCATCACTGCCTCCTGCTCATCGTCTATGCTTTGTTTTTCTTCCTCGTCGGAGGGGTATCCAGGTACCCTGTCGCGACACTCTCTTTCTCCTCCATTGCTGTCTTCGACTTTGCTTTCAAGGCTCATCTCATTCAGCTCAATTTTTCTCGAATATGGTTGGAGAAGTTGATTTTCCTTGCCTGCCAAGCCAATGACACATTGACTGCAACTCTAGGTCGTTTTTACTTCTCTCGGCCTAACTGTTACTGCGTATAACATATCTACCGACGTGTCACTAAGCCTCCAGGGAGTCATACATATTATAAGTATCTTTGATGATTCGATAAGACAATCTTGCCGGGAACTGGACAACAGACAACAATGACTGCATGTACTAGGTCCAACCTTGTGGTCCAGCCGACCGCATCTGATTGGGGACGTGTGTCGCGAGGTCAAAAGGGAATGACTACGATTAGTGCCTGCACATGAGTTCAGCCCGTTGTACGTCTAATCTTCCCGACACACTATTTATTGAGCCACTAACCCAGTGAATTCAAGCTACAAGAAGTTCTGCGAGACAAACGGTTCAAAGTGGGATAAGTATTCACTGAACACGGTTCGCTGACATTTCTTAGGGAGTTCTAAACCTTAGAGAAGAGAAGTATACCACTTTCACGACGCGGCTAAACAAGACAAACTGGCTTGTGATCACTTTTTTGGAATCTTATTTGCTCTAATTGTGATCCGTAAGTTGCGGTGTTGTGAAACTAATACTGTAGGGAACATTCGTGTCTTGACGTGACCATCATAACGTGATCAACAGTTGATCACCTTGGTAGCTCGATGTCGCTTGATGCCCTTCTTGTTATCGTTTGACGGTCCTTGTTCAGTGGTCCTAAGAGCCTCTCTCAGAGAGAGGCTCAACAGGAATTCACAGCGAGAAGGACTATGTGATTTGGTGGTAACCGTAGCACCTTTCGGATGCCATGGACAGCTACTAGTCCCTCGTACTGGAGACAACCCCACTGCTATATGGCATCAAGGTCCGTTAGTTGGGGCGGCTGGCTCTAGATGCGCATACTCAACGTAAAGTAGCAATGTTCTGAAACGCATACTCGTGGCCTGCGCAACGATTGTGCCCCAGGCTCAGTATGCGTCAGTTTGTCGCCACAATTACCTCAGGAGGTTGTACTATAGTGTCTGCGCCGTGTCACGAACACGCATTGTAGCGTAGTTTGCAACATTTTGCTAGCTAGGTCGATGCTACCATCTAGCTATATAACAAGACAACGCGCCTCCAAATACATGTACAAACGCCGTCCCTTGTTTCTAACTAGGTTATGACCTCTGTATAGTCCCCATTGGAAGCCACGAACAATCGACACTGATTGCTTGGCCACTGGCTCGAGACACCCGGTCCAAAGGCAGTACCAAACGACGGACCTGTAACTGGTGATATTGTACCTGCCGCTTCATCTTCCAGTCCAGCTGCAAAAACACCAACAGAAGGATTCCCTTCTCCCCACCGAAGCTCGACGTTTCCGTCTTCAAAAAGCAACACTTGAAAGGCGACAGCATTCCGAGAGCTATCACCGACTCGAAATACACCCTCCCACGATATGACAAACGCGTTCTCCACCTGAGCTGTAAAGATGTTCCCAGATGGTCCAATGTCAGCTTGGGCGACACTAATCCTCGATTCCACATACCGCCCCAGTATCGTAAAAGGCTCTGGCGTACAACACCCGTCATCGTTAGTATTGATACCGGGGAAAACAACGCCATTGGAAGTGACCGTTACAACAGAATGTTGGACCTGACCACGCCAATTGAACCAGAATGGGAGATGCACAAACTCTACGCCATCGTCTTTACCTGATATGTCCAGGCGAGAGCCAAAGGAGGCAATCGATGAGAAATTGGAACACACGACCTCTGTTCGTGATGGAGGTAGGCTGACGGAGGGCTCAGTTGTATGAGATGGAGCCAGCGTCGGCTCACGACTGTCTGTAGGCGCAGTGGATATTGACGGTGCTGTGGTGGGAAGGAAAGTCGACGATGGTGACGCGGAAGGCATTGGGATAGGGCAATTGCAGCAATCACAGACAACTGCATCACAGTCAACTATCGGAGAACCAGACTTGCCACTCTGGCTAACATCGCCGAAAGTGCTGACATAGTAGCCCTCCAAGTCCTTTGTTTTATTGCACATTCCGTCAGGAATAGAGCCCCTGATTGATGTACCAGAAATATCAAGGTCAAGGAGATTCGATGCAGTCTCAAGCTCGGGCGGGATGGATCCAGTTAGCGGGTTGTTTGCAAGCTGGAGGCTGAAAAGCAAATCCAGCTGCCCTAGCTCTGAAGGCATAGAACCCGTCAGGAGATTGTCGGAAGCAACGAAGAATTCCATGTGAGACATGAGCCCGATCTCGGAAGGTACCGATCCAACTAGTTGGTTGTTGGCCACGTTAAGTTCGAACAGATGTGGTAGAGACCACAGAGCGTGCGGTATTGTACCATCCAGATTGTGATTGTCGCTTATAATCAGAGTGTTCAGATTGCTTAGCAACCCAATTTCTGACGGTAGCTCTCCAGCCAACAGATTGTTTTCGAGATGGACAGCCGCGAGGTCTGTTAGCAGCCCCAGCGCAGATGGAATGGATCCTTTCAAGCTATTGGAGGAAAGTACCAGGTGCTGAAGTGCAACCATGAAACCGACTTCGCTCGGAATGGTACCCGAGAGACCATTACCATTCAAATTGAAATCAGTCATTTGAGACAGCATGCCGATCTCGATTGGGAGGATCCCTGACAGAAGATTGTCGGAGACATCAAGAGCTTGTAGCAGCGGCATTTCACATATTTCAGATGGAAGGGTACCAAAGAAGCTGTTAGACCCGACTTCAAAGCTCGTCATCTTTGACAAGTAGCCTACTTCAGACGGAATAGATCCAGCAACAGAGTTCCCTGTGAGCCTGAACTCAGTTAATGCAGTCAAACGACCCAGTTCAGACGGAAGCGTACCCGATAATCTTGTATTGTCCAGCCACAGACTCTCCAAAGAAGTCATCAACCCAATCTGCGTCGGTACAGAACCGGACAAAAAGTTGTTTGAGAGTCGTAGTTTGGTCAAGCTGGACAACGAAAAGGCACCAGGGAGTATTCCCGCATCATGAAAACCATTCGTAGCCAGATTGAGGTCCCGGAGCATGGTGAGCGACCACAGCTCCGATGGCACGGAACCCCTCAGTGCGTTGTTTGAAAGGTCTATGGAAATCAAATGGGCAAGAAGACCGATTTCTGTGGGAATCGTCAATTGGATGATGTTGTTGGAGAGATCAAGTATCTTAAGGTTTGAAGCGAGTGCAAGTGTCGAAGAGTTGAACCCTCCCATTCCAAAGTGGTTATGCGAGAGATCCAACACTTGCAAATGCGGCGAAGTCCATTCGAGGGAGTTCCCGCCACTATCGAAGGTATTGCGAGAGACATTAAGATTGAGGAGATTAGGGAGAGACCAAATTCTGGATGGTAGACGACCTTTGAGAAAGTTCGACGACAGATCCAAAACCGCAAGCTTGTCAAGGTTTTGCATTCCAGCTGGTACAACAGATTCCAAAAAGTTGCCTTGAAGGCGCAATATTGAAAGCTGGCGCAGCGAAGCAATCGCAGAGGGTATTTGTCCCGTGAACAAGTTATGAGCAACATCCAGCGATTTGAGATTTGAGAGGTCTCCGATTTGAACTGGGATTGAATTGAAGATGAAGTTGTTCGATAGTGTCAAGGTTTCAAGACTGCTCAGCAAACCAAGCTCTGTTGGCAGTGGACCGAGTAATGAGTTTCTGTGAGCCACAAGTGTCTGTAGGCTAAGTAATCGACCCAATTCCGTGGGAAGCGGAAAAGTGAATCGGTTCTGCGACACATCCAGATGAACGAGACGATTCAGTGATCCAATTGTACCCGGAACTTCTCCAATCATGTGATTCGCTTCGAGTCTCAGCTCCTCTAGCGCTGTCAAAGCACCAAACTCAGGAGGAATAGTCGATCCGAACAAGTTGTTGGACATATCAAGATAAGCAAGGTAGGTCATACTCGCAAGGGAAGATGGTATACTACCTGACAAATTGTTGTCCGCCAAGGAGAGTTGAGTAATCAGTTCCATTTGTCCAAGCTCCTCCGGGAGACTCCCGTACAACTCGTTATGTGACAGGTCAAGCACTCGCAGGGTTTCCCCCAGGATAGACGCATCAGGAACGAGAGTCCCTCGGAGACCCCTACCGGATAAGTATAAGCCAACAACCATGTCCTCCTGCAACGAATCGCTAGTAAGACAATCGACACCATACCAGTCACACGGTGTGGCTGAATCTAACCAACCGTTTGATTGGAGCCAAGGTGTACTTCCTCCACTCATGCCCAGGAACAGAGCAGCCAAGCTGTAATGTTGCAACACTCGTGCTTCGGTGTAATACGTGTCCTCATTTTCAAGTCTCTGGTGCACGACCCATTGAAGCGCTTGATACTGTGGTGTTGATTCATCCTTGAGTAATACATCGGAGCTTGGGATTACCGACACAATCAGATCGGAAGTTTGGGCTTCGACCACTTCTGCACGCGAAGTAGGGGCCATAGTAGCGTGCTCTTTCACGTAGGAGCGGGAGCCCTTGAATCCCACTACTGCCAACACGAGAGCAAAGACAACTCCGACGATCACAACTGCTGTCGCACCAGCAAGCCACCATTGGTGTCGTCTCCACCATGGATCGGGAGTTGCTTTCGCAATGATCGGCTCAGAAGCTAGCTGAGCCTGTATTAGCGGACCGTTCCTTCCACTATCGCTCCGGATACTTGATGTGCTAGATCCCAAATTCGCCCAACTCAAGCACCTATTCCGACCAAATAGTCTGCAACCAGCGTCTTCGACGTGGATAGCACCAGGTTGTTGCCAATATGCGACTGCGTGCTGCATCTGCAAGCCAGGGTTCAAGTGCTTCACTTGCGGTGGAGCATGGTCGACCGTGACTGTTGAATCCTCTCCAACATTGGTCCTCACTGAGGAAAAGATCGAGTTGCTGATACCTCCGGGGGAGATTTCGTGAACTTTAATAGGACTAGCACCAGGAGTTGCTATTCCCGACAGCTGTAGCATAGTGCTTCTTCGAGACTCGCCTGTTTTGCGCCGACTTTTCAATTTCAATGACAGTACGGACTTGGTTGAACGACGAAGCTTCTCCGTTGGCTTGCCGTTTGAAGCGTGTACCTGGGTAGTGAGTGGTCCACTGTCGTCTGGGAACACCTCAGCCTGTTCGTCCTTAAAGAGCTGGACAGGCGTTTTCAGCGAAGACTTCGATGTGCTGAACTCCTCGGAGGCACAATAGCTTGGTGCATCGTGTCCGAGAGGACACACAGCCATTTCCTCATCATCGCTGATACTTTGTTGCTCTTCTTCGTCAGTGGGGTATTGGATAATTGAGCGTCGGTGTTGTCTTCGTCCTCCCTCAAGATCCTCGTCGGTGGTGCCTTCATGGCGAGTCAAGAATAGCTCCATCCTGCTCGATCTAGTCCAGGCTTTGAGAAAGTGCAAGACACCGAGGCGCAGGTGGCGAGTGGCCTTGGTCACCTCATGGAACTTTCGCGGGATTAAGATCCGCGAAGCTAGTCACGAGACGCGGGTGACCACCCACGTGACCAACTGGAGAGGAATATAATACTAGGTTACCGCTACTGTAGTCTCCTCAGGAATTTTGAAATGACTACGTGTCAACATGTCGCGTCGGAATGCGTGTTTAAGATTGATGAAGCTACTCTACATTTAGACCATTTTCTAGGGGTAATGCCGGTTTGGGATTAGCTTGTTTCGCTATACACCAGATCGGAATAATAAGTTGTTATATGTCTCACGATTTCATTTCTTCCGCTCATCGCCTTGTCGCGGTGTGCCCAAACTCACTGTCGTATGCTACTGTTTACGGTACGGTTCAATGGAGATGCTCAGATTGTTAGGCACAAATTGCTTGTGGTGCCAGGCTACTACTTAGTGATCAACACGAGACACTAGTGATCGACTCTTCTACAGCACAATGTATAAACCACCACATGTTGGCGTATAGGTTACTTGACACTGCCGCCCGGGCCTCGCAGCACCCACAAAGAACGGTCACAAATCTCACACCAGATGGTGAAGAGACCCCAAGCCAACACCATGACGGTACTCTCCGTTCGCAACTCCGATATCATCTGTGGAAGAGTAAGTGCCAATATGTGATACTGATGTCCTGACAGGTCACCAGAGCTGCGAGAGGTCTTTCGCCACAATTATTTCAGCTCGAAACGGTGGATACTTCTTTGAAGCGGCGGGTTCCTCTTCAATCTGATTTTTGTTTCATTCTTTCGCAACACCAACATCGTGCTAACATACTTGCCATAACAGGGAAAAGGCTTTGAAAATTATGCGGGCAATCAAACCTTTCGCGACGTTATCAAGGAATATGCGGCCACCTACGTTGGCTACGGAGCCAACCGCACAGCGAAATCAAACACT
>JAVCKV010397678.1:0-12846 GCA_032274145.1 Herpochondria borealis | reverse complement strand
AGAGCTCTGTCGGATTCTTGTCGTAATCACATTCCATGGGCAACATTGGACCCGCGGGGGATGGAGGTAGACTGTTTGTATTGGTGAGTTCAATATTCACGCCTTCGGCATCGATCGAGGTCCTCAATTTGCTTGTGGGCGACCTCAAGCCGTAGTTTGAGGGCGAAACAGAAACCGCGCTGTCTCCACCACCTGTTGACACGCTCAGTCCGCCAACTCCGCCTCCTCCAGCACCAAAGGAAGAATCAGCTTCATCCATCAATGCCGAATTAGTTTCCTCCAAAACTGGAGAAAAAACAGCCATGCTTGCGTTGTTGGTGCTGTTGCTGTTGTTATGATTGTTATTGCTATGGTGGACAGTGCGAGCAGCCGATGAAGCAACCGATGGATCCGACATAGCAGACATGATAGACTGGTTACTAGTACCGTAGGTGTTGGTGTGTCCAACTTGGGAAGGAGGATCAATGGTACTGTAACTGGTTGTGGTGTAGGAGTCAGACGCAGAGGTCACTGAGCTTCCATCAGTAGAATGCTGGTTTGAAGAACTGGTAGTACTAGAGTTGCTCATGTTCGTGTCGTCCAAGCTGCAGTAACTAACACTAACAATGGTTGTAAGTAAGGATCGCTTTGTCCTTGGTCCTGACACGCTTATTATTAGTTCAAGAATATGTACGATGTGCTCGGCCGATGAAACAAGTTTTTGCGAGAGGATTTGTGAAACAGTGGGGAGTTTTCAGCGATGCAAGGTTAAAAAAGTGAATCAGAATCCGAAAGCAGGCAGGTGCGGGATCCGATGATCTGATCTTTCCGATGACAGTCCCGCCTACTACCCATTTTTTTCGGTTCAAGCCATCAAGGCTGTTGAAATCCTTGACTGCCTTAACCTTATCATCCGCGGTTGATTTGAATTCGTCAACGGTCATTCTGAGATTCTGGATTGCTTCCATGAACGCGAAACAATGCCAAATCATCTCCTCCGCCGCCCAAAAAACGAATAACACACACTTTTCACCACTTATCTAATTTTATTTCCACTGTCCTTTCACATCGACCATGGCGGATCAAAAAGAAGACCAACTGATGAAGCCATTGACCAGTAGTTCAAGAGATGCAGGCAGTGCCCCATCGTCACCGGCAGAGAAGCCCAAGGAAGCTGGCAATAACAATGTTGCCTCTCAGCGATTCAAGTTGTTCTTGTTGTGCATGATGGTCGCCCAAAATTCATCCACCGTCCTTGTGG
This sequence comes from Herpochondria borealis, assembly GCA_032274145.1. Classification (NCBI taxonomy): domain Eukaryota; phylum Rhodophyta; class Florideophyceae; order Ceramiales; family Ceramiaceae; genus Herpochondria; species Herpochondria borealis. The sequence continues at coordinate 11,606 of JAVCKV010397678.1, read as the reverse complement.
GAAGACACACTCGTTCATCGGTGGCCGATGCGGATCTATATTCGGTCAATCATCTCATTTGTACCTGCGAGTTGCTCAAGGTATGTATACATTGTGTGGGTGTATTATTTTATTTTACTTGCTTGTTTTCAAATTTGCAAAATCAGAAAACCAACACAATCTCACCCGATATGATTATTAACACTGTTTCAAATACACTAAAACAATACACTTCAGTTCGTCCTGTCATGTGCTTTGGAATGGAAAGGAACCAAAGGACAGTTGATGTCGTCGCTCCAGGTCCACGTTTTCGACCGTCCCTTGGATGCGCTCAAGATTCTGGTGCCAGCTCTCCTGTACCTGCTCCAGAACACTTTGCTCTATGTGGCCTTGTCGAACTTGACTGCTCCCATGTTCCAAGTTACCTACCAGGGAAAATTGGTCACCACTGCGATTGTCAGTGGTGTTATGTTGCAACGCAAATATTCTTTGCAACAGTGGGTGTGAATTGTAGAGCTAGCGAGAAGCTAGCTGCCATCGTGATCCCATCGGTCGGGTTTCTGGGCCGGTATGGCCGTCCTCGACGCGACACAGGCATTGCCACACAAAACCTTGATACTTCTCACCTGAGTCAAACCGGGCGCTACTAGTGCCTCTCTACTCTATATATGGAGAAGGAGGGCATACCATGCATCGCTTTTCAAGGATGCGTTCAATGTGGCTGGAATTGATCAAGATGTGGCGATAGGAAAATTCCTCGTCACAACTATAGAATTAGACCTCACAAGAATGGAACCACACCAATAGGGCAGCATTCTAGCTTCATTGTCAGTTGCAAGAATAGCTCTAGTATCTCTGAAAGATTCAGTTGCCTCTTCGGTCCAGAGTGCCACAGGTGTAAAGTACCACCAGAAACAGGCAGTGTGTGCCACCATTTCGCCCGTCACACGAGATGCCCAGCAGTCGCTTATAATAATGTAGCTAGTATTCGTTTTTTGTCTATAGGCTCCTCCAATCTCGCTCACAAGACTGCAGCCCCTCGACATTCGTCTCTGGGTGCTGGGTGATGGCCATGCGCTATAGCCCAAACAACCAGAGCTCTTCTACCGCGTAGATCAAAAGATCTGCGTGCCGTCTCATTTTTTGGTGCGGTAGAAATAACGGCTCTATCCTACTGGCTTTCAACGTGTTAAATCACGCACTTTATGTCTGACATTTTGAGCCGAAATTTATCACGGTGAAAGCTAGTGTATGTGGGCACTCCGTAGCTTCTACGAACGACATTTTTAACCGAAATTTATCACGGTGAAACCTAGTGTACGTGGGCACTCCGTAGCTTCTACTAACGAATATATCCACCCACCGCATTAGGGTTACGGTTCATTGGGGGCCTTTCCGCGCAATCTATCAGTCGTGAGGATCATTCTTCCCCATCATCTCTTCTTGTCGTTTGATTCGTTTTGTCCCCCCAAGCAGCCAACATGGCTCATAACATTCTGGCAATGACAAGGGCATCTTTGCCAACGGCACGAAGTGAAACTACAGTAGTACTAGCAACCACCAGCCGGAGGAGTGCTGATGCGCCTCCGGCCAAACGGACCAAGTTCCAAACGCCGCTGTCTCGTCTGGATAACAATGTGTTATCTCTTGCTTTTGAATTTGTGGGTGCTGGTCAGTATCTCTTTGTAGCTCCCACGAATCACAGGTTCAATCACTTGTATGGACAACTTCTTGATAAGCACGGGCAGACCAAGACTACTACCGTTTCCAGTGTTGTAGAGACCGTGTCTCGAGCACAATACTATTTTCCAGTGTCTCGACATGATGATGACGAGTATTACTTGGAATGCCCTCCGAGCCCATTTTGTGAGTGGTCCTACATCATGGATGATGATGATGACATCTATACGCGTACATCGTTTGAAAAGTGGCACGAAGGCATTTGTACCTGGGCTTCGAACTATGGGAGTCTACCAGTAGTCCAGTGGGCTCGTAGTACTGGGAAATCGTGGGGCATGTCTCTGTGCAGGGCCGCTCAAAATGGGCATTTACATGTACTTCAGTGGACACTGACGAATGGCGGCGGCAAGTGGAGCCACTATGTGAGCAGTGCAGCCGCAAAATATGGGCAGTTACACGTACTCCAGTGGGCATGGGAAAACGGGGTTATGGACAAGTTTCTCATTTTCGTTCCACTACGGGAAGCAGCCGGGAATGGACAGGTGGCTGTTTTACAATGGGCTTTGGAACAAGGACTAGTGGAGAATGAATTTCTAATGTTTATCTTTGAGTCGGCTTGGGTTGGTGGGCAACCACAGGTTCTCTCGTGGGCTTTTGAGAATGGTCTGAGAACAGCAGAAGGAGAAGACGACTTTGAGGACGACAGCGAATGGTTTAGAGAGCGGTGTTTTGATTTGTTTGATGGGTACAGTGGGAAAGTGGAGGTTCTCCAATGGGTACGTGATCGTGGGTTTGAGCTGGAAAGGTTGTGGTGGAGTAGCCTCTGGGACAAGGCAGCCACGCAGGGGTGTTTAGAAACTATGAAGTGGGCAAAGGATAATGACGTGGAGTGGGCTGAACGAAATTGGGAAAATGCGTGTTATTTCGCTTCGGAAGAGGGCAGGTCAGAGGTGCTCGAGTGGGCACGGGAGAATGACTACAATTGGGACCACAACTTGAAGACCTTTGTCTGACCGACCGCAAAGCCTTACAAAGCAACTTGCTAATAATTGTTCCAATGGGAAATGTAGTCTATGCGAGCACCGCATAGCGTCAGCATTGTGCCTCGTCCTGCAACATCAGTTAGAATGCTTTTGGAAGAGGGTGCAGTTCGTGTCAGCTAAAGGAGAGCTGCCGCGTCTGGCCTGTAATAAGAGAAGTAGGCTGTTAAAACTTGGACCCACTGTGTTCACTCGCCTACCTTGTTCTGAACGGAGAGTGATTCCCCCAACCCCGAGGCAGTCTTGACCAGCAGGATACAACACGATAGTAATCTCGAAATTGCGTGTCAAGGCCACATCTCATTTCGAGTAGATTGCTACATCGGTTGGTTAGTTTGTTTAATATTTCCTAAATTGATAGCAGCAACTTGCATTTAGTTGATATCGATGGTATCCATTTGAGGAGATCGTATATGAGGTGAAAGAACTCCCGGAAGAAGCTAAAGAGCGCGAACTATGAAGAGGCTTTGTATGCGGATCAAGAATTTCAAAATGGGGAAGAAGATGTAGAAGGTCCCTGAAAAGCATGCTCAATGGAAAGAGAAAGACGCTGTGCGGGGACTTCGGCTCGACAATCTGGACAAGAATAAGGCTTCCTAACCAAGGGAGACCCTGAGAGAGCCAAAATATTAAGAAGGAGATTGTGAAGATATCCCATGAAACGGCCGAGTTGATCCGAGGGATGCCTATTGTTCTAGCAGGAAGCACGAAGCGGAAACACAGGCTGGGTTTCAATGTGTGCTTCGCAAGATGGTACAGGATCTGTGTAAGGCTGCTCCTGGCAACAACACTATTTGTGTCAAATCTATCAACGGGATGAACTCGGTTGAGTTCGAAGCAGAGATTCGCGAAGAATATTGGAAGAAGTTCTCTGCAGAAAAGCCAACGACGAAAGCGCCAACAACGAGAATGAAAACAGTTGCCGTAGCCTCTGATTTAGCTCTCTGGGAAGAGAACGAGACATTTGTCTTAGGGGAAGCCAAGGAAGCCAAGAAGAAAGAGATCTTCTTGAGAACGCCGCTCAATATCGAGATGAAACAGGCGGGCCTTCTCAATTGGAAACAGAATCGAAGCGCGCTCACTCAGCTTAGTCTCCAGGCTCTCGCTCGTTGCAAAAGTCGCGCCGAGGCTGCCAAGGACCACAAATCAATGTTTCATTCCGAAGAGGAGGTCTTCTCAATCCTAACCGATTGTACAACGCTCTATGTGGCCGCGGCATTGTGCTGGACGTGTGCCCACCCAGATATGGCAGCTCCGTTCGACGAAGCCTGGAACTGTCAAGAGCAGGAGGATACCAAATGTGATGCGATTGAGCCTTACTCCAAGGCAGAGGAGGCGACTGATAGATCGAATCTCGACAAGAGCCGTATTCGTCTACCAAACGGACGATCCTTGGAACAGCAAGAAATATTCGACATGCTGGCTTACAGGTTCCGCGAGCATATGGGGCATTTCGACACGCCCTTACTTGTACCCTCCTCCAATGGTGTGCGCCAGCAGAACACGTTGCCCCATATCCACGTGGGTCACTTTGTCCCATCGCATTCTAGCCGACGCACCATACAAACGTGGAGAGGCAAATTGCCACCTGGTTCAGGCTGACGAAGACCTTTAGGATGGAGCTCGTAGAAGTTTCGGATAACCGAGGCAGTACATCCACCTCTACTGTGATTTTGGGCCAGGGTAAGATGCGCCGGTTTGTTTTCCTGATAACTCTCATGATCAAACACCCAAGGGAAATGTTGAGCGATCCATGGCATGAGAACACAGTGCCACCCATTCCCTGCTAGAGTACGCATCGAGGTTATTAAGGGAGAATGTCTACTGGCATTCTGTCCGGCGAAATTCCATAAAAGAGCGTGTGGGTTAGTTTCAATGAGCAACTTGATGACTGGGTGGCATTCCTCGTAATTAGTCTCACAAAACACAGCGAGAAGAAACCCATTACGCTCGTCCATGGTAAACGTCTTTGCTAGCACAGGATGTTCAGTGACTTGTTGTGTGACGTGATTGAACAACGCATCATAGACAACAATAGCTTCCTCTGTGTTGTCAAGGATACGAAGGGCACAGACGTCTTGGATGATTGTGTCAAAGCAACTTTGCAGGTCCTTGGAAAGATCCTCGTAGTTCATAGCATAATGTTCGTCTCCTTGCTCAACAGTGATGTCTGGACCAGTCTGTTGCAACATTGCCTTGTTGTCTCTGGGATGAGTCTGTTAGAACGAGAAAGAAGAAGTGGAAGCAGAATCAACCAATCTGTTCATCATTCTGCCAAAGAGCGCATCTTCAAGGAAAACACGACTAGAAGTTCGGGACGTCTGTCCTGTGCGATAGAGTGTTGCATAGAGTACATGGTTGTCTGTCCATCAGCCCACTAGGAGCCCAGTCGCGGACTGTAAAGGAGCAGAATAGTTGCCATCATTGATAACATCTGTCGAGTCGTCCTCTCTCTAGAGTCTAGAGAGAGAATAAACTATCCACTAGCTTGACTGTCTAGTAGTTTGCCAAGGATGAAGAGTCAGAATCTGAAGCATCTGTAATGAGCAACATCTCCGTTTGCTCTCGCTGCACTCTGAGCTTCCTTGACCCATATCACACACCGGGTAGGTAGGAAACCGGTCGCGGACTGACCAGCCAAAGCTCGTTTTTCCACGGAATTTTGGATGACCCAACGCTGGAACGAAGACCTTAAATAGGTCACTGCCAAGTATTCTACCACAATCAATCTGGTTAAATGCGGAAGGCACCGAAGTGACCTACTGTCCAGTAGTTTGGAGCTTTGGTGGTTTCTATTTGACTCGCAGAAAAGTGCTTAGAATCGAGAAATATCTTTTCGAAATAAGAAATATCTAAATATGGTATGTAATAGTGATGGGTCAACGAAAACAAAAGTGGCTAGTTGTACCTCAATCACCCTCTATTGACCCCAGAGGTGGTTGTCAGAACATACGCTTTTCAGCTATGAACATTACTTGAATAACCAATACTCTAGATGTTGGATGGGATATGCTGAGGACATAGCTAGAGGCGCAGTAAGTTCAATGGCATCCCGTGATCTTTATTCCGCAGCTGGTGCAGTAAAAATGAACAGTACCGGTAGTTTCTTGCGAGCTTTCGAGTTTTCAAGCCGGACCTCTTGGAAACCCTCTGATCTAGAGTTCTAGTAGAAGTTGTCCGAAGGCCTTGACTTGCCTACACAATACCAACCCAGGAACCCATGCCTCAAGTACAAGGACCAAGCATGAGGCCGCAACGAGAAAGAAGACCCACACTGCAAGAGAATTTGTTTCATTTACTACTATATATATTTTGAGTATCGGTACACTTGGGTAGACCCCGCAGCAATGTAACGCGGCGCATCTTCACAACTGTGCCACAATAGATCGTACATGTAAGGTTCATAGAACGGCATTGTGCATCGTCTCCGAGTCCATGTCGTCGTCATAATCTCATTTCACATTCAATACTCCTCTATCTTTTTAAATTTGTTCTCATTTTATTAACTCCTCCCTTTTTCTTCTCTCTCTTCCGCGCGCACTTCTCTCCCTGCCCTCTCCCTTACAAGAAATAATCAGGTGTTCGTCTCGTGACGGGTTGTTCTCCTCGTCGTGGAGCTGGATCAAATTGCAAAAAGGTTTGTGCTGCCGCATTCTCCGACACTTCCATAATGGCTGCTTGATTGCCACATCGATAACAATAATTGGGTGCCGAAAAAATCGTGACAACATTTTGACCATGACTCCAATTGTACCCATCCATGACGAGTTGATGAGCACGCGACACGAGGGACAGTGCATTGCGATGATTGAACTGGAGGGACACGTCTTGACCAAAGGTAAAGCCTGCGCCGCGGGGAGAAATGCCCCATCCGGACCGATCGTCAGGATCGGACCACAGCAAGTCACACATGGGGCCCTCGTGAGGGACTTCCTGCACGCGGTCCAATTGTCGAACGTGATCGAGGGTATCAATGCTGGGGGAGAGTCCACCGTGGAGACAAAAGATCGAGTGCTCCACCAGGGCAGTGAGCGGAAAGTAGTCAAACAAATCGGTAAAGAGTTTCCAGACATTAGCACTTCCATATTTGCGCACACATTCATCGTAGAAACCATAAACTTGAGTGATTTGACGAGATTCGTGATTTCCACGCAGAATGAAAACGCGATCGGGATATCGGACTTTCCAACAGACCAGGAGGGAGACAGATTCGACGGAATAATAGCCGCGGTCGACGTAGTCACCGGTGAAGAGATAGTTCGTGTCGGGAGGCGATCCACCAATCCGAAAGAGTTCCATCAAATCATGATATTGGCCTGTAGTAATGAATGAATGAATGAATGGATGAGTTTTCGCACAGCGATTGGTGAAACAAGCGGTGCAAGCAGCAGGCTTTCATACACGATATTCCCTCGCTTGAGTATGTGTAGTGTAGTGTCTTTACTTACCATGAATGTCGCCACAGACTGTGACGGGCGCAGATACGGGTTGAACATTGGATTCATGAAGGAGGGTTTCTCGAGCCAAGTCACACAAACGCTTGACTTCTGATTCCGACAAGGGTGTGCCTTGATGCAATTTAGCCAACCAAGCTTCCAAATCATTGTACGATTGTTCAATATTCACAATCGAAACAGGAGGAGCACTTCCTCCATCACCAAATGTTGTCCCAGGTGATTTAGAAGGAGGGGGACTGCCCGAAGACGAATTTGAAGTAGACACTGCGTCTGGTTCGGAATCCATGGTGTTTTGGCTCTTTTTGCTCGTCTGAGTTCTTCTTCTTCTCTTGTTGCGATGGGGAGACGGGGCGATTATATGATGTATGTATTGGTATGTAGAAGAACTGTAGTGATAGCGGCAACCGAGACGATCAAGCTATTTCCGAGGTCGACATCGACGTCGTGCTGACAGCTTTGATGGACGCCAATGATGCGCGCGGCGGGAGGAGTAGCGCGCATGCCGTTTTGGCATGAAAGGTCACATTTCAAGCTGTTTCTAACCTTTTCTACCAGTAATCAATTCCATCCATGGATTCAAAGAGGTTTGACTGTGTGTGCAAATCTGATACAGAAAGTTAATATGGTTTAAAAGTTAGAAACGGCTTGAAATGTGGCTGTTCAAGCCAAAACCATTCACGAATCATCCGACACTCATCACCACATTTCTTTTACACAACGCAATGATGCGAGATCATCACTTTGCCTAGAGCATCTCATTCCAACAAACAACAACAGCAGAATGCAGAATAGATCAACCTCTTCTTCGAGTAGCAGCACGAAACATGCGAAAGGATTTGCCTCGGGGAAACGAGCTTCGCGACTACCAGCACTGCACAGCATCCTTGTCAACCTTCTGATCGGAGCCTGCTTCTTCCAACTTGGGCGATTTAACGTGACTTCGGACATTGATGTCAGAGCTGTTCATTCTGCTTCCATCATGGGTGCTCCTCCTCCTCCTCCTCATGCATCATCTCGTCGTCTCAAGAAAAATCACCACCAACAACAAGAAGAAGAAGCATCCTCGTCAACAACCTATCGCTACGAGCGCAAGCGCGTACCGTTCTACGGACAGCTAATCCATGACCAGTTGTCAATGTTCAAGCTCCTGTCGCAGAAAATGAAGTGGGAATACACCTTCAACGGTACAGTCATGCTCAATGACGGCACTCGAGTGGGTGGACCGGGAGGTGGTGGTGCTGGAAATAAGGTCACGTATAAGAAATATGGCGCTCAAGTGTATCCGCCATTGAAGAACAATACGGAGTTGTTTGGTCACAGTCGTGGTGGTCGCATCATATGGACAAGAGAACTATTTGATTACCTCATTGGTGAGGTGGCAGCTGGTAAAGACATTAGTTGCCCAGATTACCCTCAAAGTGCCCTGGATGTGGCGGATACCTTTCGCCTGCTGGATCTCGGACCAAAGGACACCTTGTTGGTGGGTGGTAGTATTTCTCCCTGGATCGAAGCTGTGGCGATTCAACATGGGATTGGAAAGGTTGTCACGACCGACTACTCGGAACCCCTTTGCGAATCCTGTCACGAACGCCAGCAGACCATTCACATGGAAAAACTGATGCGTGTCGACACTCCCGCCGAGTATTCACACATTATTTCATATTCTGCTATTGAACACGATGGCTTGGGCAGATATGGTGATCCCATGGATCCATGGGGAGATATGCATGCCATGAAAGAGTTTTGGAACCTTTTGAATGATGGTGGGATCTTGATGCTTGCTGTCCCTCTATGGGCTCCAGACCGTTTGTGTCAACTATTGGCCCGTGCCTATGGACCCATTCGGCTTCCATGGCTAATTCAAGGCTGGGAGTATATGGGAACCATCAATCATGGATATTTCAGCACTGCTTCGCCATTCAAGCAAGGTGATTGGGGATGGCATCCTATAATCATATTGCGAAAGAGAGGATCGTCTCCCGAACCGGATAGCAGCACCTGCACTCTTGACTGCGCTGAAACCAGCAAGTTAGGAAACATGTGGCTGGGCATCCACCAGGCGTGTCGCCAATCGGAGAGTTGCGGAAATTTAAAGGAGCAGTGGCCGACACTGGCGAACATGGAGCAAGTTCAGGATGGAAATGTGTCAACTTGGTATCTAGGAACCCAAAAGCGCATTGACGCTACTCCTACTATCAACTTCAGTCTCTTCGGGCTGGAGAAGAAAGTTCAGTTGTAACATACATTTTGATGTATAAATAGTGCCCGATCGACTGATTATTGGCTCAATTCTTGTGTTTTGGTGTTTAGAACCACAAAATCTGGCGAAATGGTAGAATAGGTTAGAAACGGCTTGAAATGTGCACTGCTCATACTGATCAGTGTTACACTACCATTAATTTGGGGAGCTGCATTGGGTAATACACTCTCTTCTAATCAAGAGGGAGAGAGCACAATGAGGCTACACTAAGTCCTGTCTAATTACTGCTACAGCTGCCATAAAAATCATATGAGAAAGACGAGAGAATGGGTCTTGTGGGCCATGGTAGTCCTTCAGATTTGGACCATCTCCATACTGCTCTTTTGGGACAGCAATCACGACACGAACGCTTCTTCTCCCCTTTCACTGCTACCGTCCAATAATCTAGAAAGAAGAGGAGAGAGTAGTGGTTTGACAACAAGAAAGGAACAATCAATCAGTCCGAAATCATCAGTAGTGTTACCGTTCACCAGCAACGGTAACGCAACTACGAGGGCTGAAGCAGGGATGGGAGATAGAGTCACTGCATCAGCATCCACGAAACCTCCTCCAGTCATGAATAAGCCATCCATTATCATTGCCGGTCTAACCCGCAATTCACAAAAAGATTTGGGTGGCATTCGTCGATCCATTGAACGCGTCATGCATCATTTCAATCTCCACAAAATTATTTTCTTTGAAAATGATTCGGTCGACAAGACTTTAGAGACGATCAATAGTTGGAACAAAGTGCGATGGTTGCCCGGACGTCGAAAAGTCATTGTCATGAGTGAATCCAACTTGCGCAACAAAACCATGGAGAATCGACGATTGCGTACCTCCATTCTCTCGCATGGTCGCAATCGATTGTGGAAAGAAACTTTGTATCAAGATGCCACCACGTCTCATACGATTGATTATGTGTTGATGATGGACATAGATGAAGTCAATTGGGATCTAAATCATGTCGAAGAGTGCTTGAATTTGCCGTCCAATTGGACCGTGTGTTGTGCCAACTCGTATACCGTCTACTACGACCTATGGGCACTGCGTACTATGGATGATTGGATGCCTGGTGATATTAATCAAGTTCCTGTTCACTCGGTGCAGTTCAAATATCGTCATATACCAGCCGACCATGCTCCTATACCAGTTAAGAGTTGCTTTGGAGGTGCCGCTTTGTACAATCTACGGCAGCTACGATCAATGAAGAATCTTTCCTTTTATTCCGGTTTGGACCCAGAGACGGGACAGGCGGGTGCGTGTGAACACGTGGGATGGTACCAAACGTTACGAAGAAGAAGCAAATCGAATATTCAAGTTTATATTCAACCCAAAATGATGAATCGAGGTCCATCGCGATTGCGAAACCGCAAAACCGTGACGGATCGATTGCAACCTGAGTGGGAAGCGACATGGAATCGAAGTGACTTGTCTGACTATTATCGATTGACCTTGCCGAAGCCATATGCATAGTGAAGATCAGTATAATAGCTGCCATATAATAGGTGGCAACGGAGCATTATATGTATCTTTCCTAGTAGACTAGTAAAGCGCTGCTGCGTGTACACGAGTAGTCTTGAAGAGTTCCTTGTCCTTGTGCTCAAGTCGTAGGCCGCGTAGAACGCCGTCGTGCATCGTCAATTCATCCAAGTAAGTAATGTGTTGCTGTTTAAAACTCTTGCAGTCTTTTGGATCACTCGAAAGCTGACTGGCGAATCTACCAGCAGTATCGGGGTCGGGTACATTTTCTTCTACATCGCGCGACTGGGGTCACTTAATTCATCTCCTGGGAGTTGCTAGCGGTTACTTGTAGATCGCAAGTAAATGCCGCCTCATCAACAAGCGAGATTCCGCTCCATGTTTTACACCATCTTTCTTCTCGAAGATGTCTCGTAGTGAGTCTTTCGGCTACTCGAATGATGTCTACCTCGATTATTCGTTCGTTGCCTCGTTAGGGTTCTGGATACGGAAGAGTGCTTATCGTATCGCTCAACTTAACATTATCCTGTACCTATGAGACATTGGACAAAGCAGAGATTGGGAAGTGCTATATTGGGAAGTGCTATACTGTGCCACCTAGACACCGTTCTTGGCAACCAAACCCTCCCAGTTCTTCTCAGCCTTGGCAATAGCGTCGTCGCGATCCTTGTTAAACATCTCAAGAATGCCTGGATTCAAATTCACGTAGAGCTTGTCCTTGTACACCTG
>JAVCKV010397567.1:0-12850 GCA_032274145.1 Herpochondria borealis | reverse complement strand
GTGTGCCGAAGACGTTTATGTAACCTCATTTGTCTGGGTTGTCCTTCGAGTTAGTTATAGTGCGCCAACCGGAGCACACTGTGTCGAAGCGACGCATGGGGGACTATTTGGATCAAATACTTGTCGCGTGGATGAAACAAACAGAGTATGCAGTTATAAGCATCGAAGAAACGCGACCCGGAGCGCCCCACCTGTCTAGCGAGTACCGTCTGGAAAAAATATCGCGGCTCTGCTCCTGAAGTAACTCATTGAGGTTGAGCGCAGCCAGTATGGGCTACCTTCCTTCGTCCTTCCATTCATCATTGTGATCCCCTTCTCGCTCAAGTTCAACGGCTCTAAAAGAGGCTCGTGAATGTGCCAAGGGGCCCCGAAGATTAGATCGTCTGGAAGTGGCATGTACGACGTATCCTTCCCAATTTTTTTTGCAGTTCACCACTGCACCTCAACCCAACGAGCCGCTTTTTCGTCGGTTTTTTGGGCCGCTTTAGGTGGACCATGGTTCTTGTCCACTACGCCAATGCGGTGGCTTTAGTAGCCAGACCCGATTTAAAACGTGTTATTTCTCTTATTACCAGTATGGTAGGCCACGAGGCCTCCTAATCCCGACGCTTGGTAACCTCCTTTAACATTTCATCGATTTTGTGGACTTCTGCTTGAAACTTTGGGGAGGAAATCTTCCAACTCATCATCCTCCATATTTTCTGGCTGAAGAATTAGTTTGAGGGCGTCAGGACCTTTCTTAGCTCGGCGAGGGCGGTAGATGACTTCGAAAGAAAAATATATGAGGCGCAGCGCCATTTTATCGGCCATCCGATCCGGTCGTTAAAATTAGTCATCCACTTGAGCACCGCTTGGTCTGAACGAACCTTAACATGGCTTTCCTCGAGGTACGGATGAAGGTTGATTATTGACCACACCACAGCGTAGAATTCGCGTATTGTTGCTGAATACTTACGCTGTTCCTTTGTGGATGGTTTTAGAAGGACCCCACGGTCTTCCAATCATTTGGACTCTTAGGATCCTGCTGCTGAAGGAGAACGACGCCTGTTTCGTAAAGGTAATCATCGCAGTCCACAAAGTATGGCCGATTGCAGATTGGTAGAGCGAAAAAGGGCAGAAAGTTAAGTATTTATTTCAACTTTTCGAACGCCATCTCCTGCTCCGGCGTAGGCTCCATCGGTTCTGCCCAGTCTAAGACGCTTTCATTGTTCAGAATGTCCCAGAAGGGAAAATGAAATCTTGGAAAATCTCTTGAAGAATAGAAGGTATAAATTTGCCGCTCCTAGGAGCTCTTCATCTGGGTTGGAGTTTGAATGAAGTGTGTTTCTTTGATTTCCCTGAAGGCTATTGAATAATAGTCAACGCACCGGGGCGAATAGTCTGTACCAGTTATTCGACCTCTTTTTGAAAGAAGAACTTCTTCGACTTCAACTTGATCCCGGTCTCCGGAAGAAAGTGAAGAAAGTGGTCCAAATGAATCATATGTTCTTCATGATATGTATAGAAGCATATCACATCACCAATGCAAACCAGACAAATGAGCCATCGCACAACAAACAGGATGATTTATAGGGCTACCGCGAATTCTCGCAGGTCGTTGAAAGCATTAGCGGTCTCGTACAACGGGACTGGGAGGGGGCGAGGGGGAGTTGAGATAGAGAACAGGCTTGAGCCGCTTCGTGTATCGCCGGCCTCCACGGATGCCTCTTCGGCGGAGATCAACGAAAAGTGGCAGTGGGGGGCATTGGTTATGAGTTGCCAAAACCCACGCGACGCGAACAAAGATTCTTGGGTGTCACTCGGTCGGTTCTAATTGTCTCCCGCCATGAAGTCGTCGAGGGTAGTGCTCGAGAAGTCGAGGAGTGATTTCCACTCTGATTTCCGTCTGCTCTGTGAGAATGGGTTGGAATGTGCGATGGTTTTTTTTGAGCACTGCTTGAGAGTGGGCACACGTGTAATATTTGAAGCCTGATGTGGCAAAAAGGAGGCACGCGTCATAGAAAAGGGGCCTTCTGTACTATTGGTCGTCCTTATTCGGACGATCTTAGAGATGTGATACCGCCTCCTTCCAATACCAGTGTGTTTATTGGGCGCTGATTATCTCGATCACAAGTTGCTCGTGCTCGGATGTATACAGCAGTCCCTTTATGATATAATAACGCATGTCTGGGTATCAATTTCCCTTATTCGACATGCGATTGTTCGGAATTCGAGATGGCGTGGCGGGTCAACGCGAGACGAAGACGCGTGGATTCTGCAGATTTTTGAGGTGCAAGAAGGAAGCAGGCACTGCCTTGTCGATAGTCCTTTTGATCTTCGTCTTCTGACCCATTCAATAAATGTAGCTGGACGCCCGGGAATCCGCTTAAAACCTTCCAACTTCAAGCGAACTGTCGCGTTCCTCTTAGAGTCCCAGCTCAAGTCCTTCTGCTCCAACTGTGAGTTACGACAGAAGCTCTATGTCGTATTTCTGGTGCACTAATTGAAATTCTTGGCGAGCCGGTTGACATCGCGTTCCAGCATCTGCCCTTTCATCCAGGATACGAGCGTCCACTCGTCACTTCCGGCTCATCCCAGGCCATAGGAGAAGCGTTTAAAGCCTCGGAGGGAAGAGTTTTGCCCTTGGCTCTCTAGTTCTCTTCCGACTGGGCGCTAAGGACGGATCTATCGCCGGATTTTATTGCCAACGGCAGCAGTGCGAGCCAGTGGTTTTACTACGGGGATGAGGCGCGGCTGTATATTATTAGACCTTTTCTTTACACCGCCCCCCCTTGCGGCGGATGGATATTAAGTCAGTTCAGTTCCACCGCGAGAAACATTACGAACGCTATATTTTTGATCTCCTGGAATCCGAGGTTCGCTCTACGCGGCTGAATTTTCTGCCGACCTATTGTGCCTTACTCACGATCTCTTCATGCTGAACCAGACAGATTTTCCGTATAGTCTTTGGGTTGCGCTGGCGGACCCGGACTGGTTCATGTCGATCGACGATTGGGTTTTCGAGCGGCGTATGCGCGCTCGAAATGGTTGCTGCATCCCGGATCACTGAAAAGAAGTGGAATCTTTGAGCCTGGATGCGGTGCCAGAAGTTTCAGGCCTACCACGATGTGTGGGCCGGGGTAGAGATGCAATGCTAGTGCAGGGTTGAGACGCCGCCGGTCATCAGCTATTACAACAGGCATGTGATGAACGACCAGCTTGATATGTATTAGTGGGTTTTCAAAGCTGAGTGGGTCGTCCTTTTGTTCGTGGACTGTCTGAAAAAAGATCGGTCAGGGCGCTTGCTGTTAATCCCTCTACAAGTCAGCAAAGATATCGAGATCGCGAGGACCTAATAGGTCTTTTCGTGTTCAACAGCCTTGGTGGGCGAGCAAATGAAATCCATGTTTGACTGGGTTGACCGGGTAGTTTTGTGGAAGTTTTCGCCTGTCAACTGGAACATCCCGGAAGTGACGAGAAAACTAACGCATTTACACTTGTATTTTGGTGACTGCTTCGAATATTACCCTACTTCGTGGGCGCCGACTTGCTCCGGATAATTGATCTTGGCCGCTAACCCGGGCAGAGACGAGCTATGTGCTTCGTTTGACCGTGGGGCCGAGCTTCTTATGGCGCACGGACCACATGAAGCAGCACTGCCATCGTCGCGGCTACCCGAGAGGCGACGATGCACGCTACTCCAACACGGAAGAGCGCTGGTATGGGTATTCTGGTCGCGTTATTTCTCTAGAGGCGGCGCGCAACTCATTTTTGGCGCCGTAGGCGGCCGGTAGCGCTTCTGATTTAGATGCTGAGGGCAAGCGTGCGGAGGCCGCGATCAACGAATTCGTCCTAGAATATAAAAATTTAAACTAACTCATGAAGCAAGCACGAGTAGATGGGCTTCCGAGGTTCAGCCAGTTGATGCTGTTGCTCAAGTCGAGCTTGACGCAGTGCTTTGCTGAGACGGTGCTCTCTGCGGTTAATCAATTTCTTCCTCCGATCGCAGCGCTCCCGAAGGGCGATATGGAGATCTTCTAGGCGGTGGAGGCTGACGTCAGTGGCGGGGGTACGGGGCAGGACGGGTCCGACATGGTGGGGGCAGCTCCGGATTTCGGAGTCTTAGAGGGTGAGGGATCATACTCCTTGCAGTAGTTTCTATTCAACGGTTTTTTGTGCGAGTCCTTTGCTAGGACCCTTCGACATTAAAGATGTTCGTTAAGTGCGACGTTTTATCTTACATTTTCTCGAGCCTGTGCGTTAGGCGAGCGCGCTTTCTTAACATCTTTCTGTAGTGCGAATTATAAATTGCGCTGTCATGGTGGTTATGAATCGTCCCACCAGTAATCTTTTCAGTTTCCTGAGTGAGCTGTATTCCCCCCTTGTGTCGACGTGGGAGATTGTCGAATTTGCGCCCGGAGGCGGATCGACATTTTTCGGCGACATAAGTCGATGCTGCTTGTTATTGGTCTTTCATCTTTGTCTCACTCATTTGCGCAATTTCCTACTGAATTTCACACAAGAATTGCGCGAAGGGGCAATTCATTAATCCTCGTGATGAGACGAGGATGGGACATTTAGATTTTTGTCACATCTGACTTCTTTTCACCCCTGATAGTAGGGGAGAGACATGGTGTGTTTTTAATGCCTAAATTGCATTCAATTGATGCATTCCATGCCTTGATGGCTTAAAAATTGACGGTATTATGTCTATTACACAGTTGTCTCGTGCTACTTCGATCTTAGCACGGAGGTTTATTGATATTTCCATTGTTTTTCATAGTCTCGCAACGGCCCGAAGCTGTAGGGGTGCAAAACACTGCCATGGGTTGTTTAGGCACGGTTCCAGGAAATGTATTCATCCACCCCCAACTTAAAGGGGGATATACACTGGAATGTTCAGGAACAGATAGACGGATTGTGTGTTTGAAGCCCGGGCGTTTGACGGAAGGCGTTGACTCCGTCGCGCGGGATGTGAGCTGCGGGCTTATGTGTTTCCTGTTAAGTTTGAAAGCTGACCCAGCTGATTTGTTACAGGTTCTTTTTTTCGTCGTAGCAGATGATCTATTTTTAGTCTTAAGTCGTCGGGGATGGACGAGACTGTTTCCGAATGCGCCGTGGCTTCACCGTGGATGGGAGATGGCGCCACGGGATCGGGCGAACCGTTGGGGAGCTACGTAGGCGCCTAACATGTGGCGATGGTGAATCTATCGCCAGTGCTGAGACGCGAGCAGTTTCTGTCATCGTTTCCAAATGAGTCGTACGCGTTTGTAGCGTACGCAAATAAGGGTTGAAATCGTCCTCTGCATGATTTTTTTGGGGCGCAACATCAATTTTTTCGTACTTTGGGACTAAAAGGGAGAAACAGTATAGTGTCGTTGAGAGCAGCCTTTGCAGCTGGTTTCCGCTCTCTGTCGGCCACAGAGTTCGAACATCTTGGCTTCGAGCTCTCCGCAAAAGGGGTATGCTAAAGGTCGGGAGGTCCACCGGTTGGCGACTTGTACTAGTACGTAACGCGTTGGGGCACCTGGTCTTCATCATCGTCTATTGTTTATGGTAGAGGAGGGCCGAGAAAAGGCTGAACGTCGTCTCAGGACGGCCATATATTGCACAGTGCGGAGCAAAATCTTTCGTAGGACACCAAACTGTTCCACCTATTTAGTTGTAGATTTACGAAGCGTGATGCGGGTTGGGCTTCAATGATTTTTAACTGCCCGATGGCCTTGCGTACGAGCTCATGAACCCTCTCCCCAAATTAAAATCTTATCTTCTTGTACTGGCGACGTCGCCGATGCGATAATCGTTTCGCTGCAGCCGCATGCGGCGCTCAAAATCGGACTGTATCGAGCTTGTGCTCTAGCTAAGGTCGGTGTCGCGATGCTCATTAGGGCACGAAGCCGCGCAGAAAATCGCCTCTTCTTCATGCTGGGCGAAAGAGCCGAACGGTCCACCACCTCAATCTTCTTAATACAAATATGGGGTGGACGATTAGCTAGCACGATCCGTAACGGCTTCAGTCCTGTGATACTGTGAATGGTGCAATTATACCCATAAGTTACTGCACTCGAGAATTGACCCCAATCTTGACCGTGCTAGTGCACTTTGATCTCAGAGCTTCGAGAATGGTTGTATTGAACCGCTGCACCTGCCCGTTAGTACTGGGGTGTTAGGCAGACGTGAAGGACTTCCTCGCGCTCAGTATGTTACTCACGGATTGGAAGAACTTCGAGGGAAATTGTAAACCTCGATCGGACAAAAAGGGAATGAGTGGGCCGTAGGCGAATGCCCATTTGTCGCAGTATGCTTTTGCCACGTTCAACGAAGTGAAGGCTCGAATATGAACAGTCTGCACCATCTTGGGGTAGGGGTATGATATAAAGAGAGGTAATGATAGCCTGCTCGCGTCCTGGGGAGCGGGCCCAGGATGTCGATAGCAACTTGTTAAAGCCTTCATGCAGCGGGGAACAGCTTGAGAAGAAAGAAGTTCTTTCTTAGCTTTACTCTCTTGCATGCACATTCGGGACACTTCCAGACGACTTTTTAACGTCGGCTGCCATCTACGGCCAATAGAAGGACATTTGAATACTGGAATACATTATGGATTCTCCCGGATGTCCGGAAACTCGAGCATAGTGCGAGAAACGCAGTGCTTTTGCTTGAAGTCTCTCCGGAACGACAATTTGCCTAGAGAAGTCGCGAAGGGACACAAGAAAAAGAACTCTCCTCTCAACGTAGGTGAAAGGGAGAGTCACGCCACGATCAATCTGGACGGAGATAGAGTTACGTTATTCGTCTTTAGCTTGAGCCGATACTAATTAGCAGGGGTTGAGGGCCGACAGTCGCTCAGTATCCACTATAGCGATTTTCTCCAGAGACAGTATCTCATTGAAGGCGTCTTCACAATCGATTATATGAAGGTCTTCAACCCCTTTTTGATGAAGGTATAAGAGTTCCACTCGTTCGAAAGAACAGGGAGCTCCGAGTCGATATATAAATTCGTCTCCCCGCAGGTGGGGACACGGGACCGGGCCTTAGCTAAATGGTTTTTCACTTTAAATTTTAAGCGTCTATCTGTGCTTGATCGAAGCAGGAAAGCTCGAATAATTCACCCTTTTTCAACCTATCGCTGAGAGGACGATCAACGCGTGCAAAGTTCTGCACGAAACGTGGATATACGTTGCACAGCCCAAGGAAGGACTTGAGTTGTGCCTGAATTGGAGATTCTCGCAAGCCTCGAATAGCAACGAAGGTCTTTGAAACCACTGCCAGGTTCCCTGGGCCGATATTTTGGCCCAGATATTCGAATTATTTTTAAAGAAGTCGCACTTCGCGAGTTTGAGTGAGAATACAGCATCAAGAAGTGCTTGAAGCACACGCTTGAAATTTGTGACGTGTTCATCGAATGTCTTCGAGAACAGGATCACATCGTCTAGATAGAGGAGACAGTT
Organism: Herpochondria borealis; assembly: GCA_032274145.1. Lineage (NCBI taxonomy): Eukaryota > Rhodophyta > Florideophyceae > Ceramiales > Ceramiaceae > Herpochondria > Herpochondria borealis. Next base: position 5,423 of record JAVCKV010397567.1, on the reverse strand, counting down.
CTAAAAACGTAGACCGACGAGGACTATATCCGTCGTCCTTTGGAACTTCGCGGGTGCATTGCAAGGCCCGTAGGGCATCGGACTTAACTCGTAGCAACGGGAGTGGAAGAAGATCGTTGTCCTCGCGCAGTCTTCGCGGGCGACATCTATCTGCCAGTATCCAATTTATTAATCACGGACAGAGAAGTACTGAGCATCTTCCATGGGAGGAAGAGGATGCGAATCATTGACCGTCACAGCGAGAAGCTTGCAATAGTCAAGAACAAAAACCATCGTTACATTGGGTTTCGGAACGAGGAGGACGGCTGAAGCACAGTCACTATGAGATGTCTGGACAAAAACCTTCTTGAGAATTTGCTCAACTTAATTCTCCTGTAGTTCGCGAGAAATTTGGTCCTGCGCGATGGAACTGGAACCGAATAGGTCGATTCCCTCGGGGTTCTCGATACTGTTTTTTTTTCGCCGCAACGCGGCCAAGTGAACCAGATCACAGCCTCTTAAATGGACAGCATGTCGCAAACGTGCTCTCTTTGCCCGTCAGGCAGAAGGTCCAGTTGAACATCTTCGATCCAATACTTTGGGTCGAGTTGAGCACTCTCATAGCTCGTTATCAGGGGCAATGAACATGGTAGTTTTCTTGAACTGCCAGTAAGGGTCGAGGCGGAAACATTCGTCTTTCGACGCCTCAAAGTCGCTGAGAAAGGGCAGTTCGTGTGATATATAGCAGCGTTCGACTCCAGTGTCGGGCGGAGGATTGCGGATCGGGAAGCATTATTGAGCTTCTCGACTGGAGATGAAGGTGTCTAGCCAGCTTGGCTCGAGGTGAGTTGTGGTTTCTCTTTCGTTGTCTGATCCACACATCTGACATCCGCCGACAAGTGTCTGGCTTCCGAGCATACAATCGGTGTAAGAAATTATATTCGGCCTGTAGATTGTTCATAGCAATTTATGTTAACTCGACGGCATAGATTGTCGAAGAAGCGATTACAGCGTGTCCCTCCACTTGTAACTTTGGAATTCGTGCCCCGGAGGAGGAAAAGTTGAGTCGCTTGACCACGCTACGTCGATGTTTCTCAAGTATTGCAACGCTATGGGCGAGGGAGACTTTACGTCTATTTAAGAGCTTATCTTGGGGCTCCAGGATAAGAGCCAGAGTGACTTTGACGGGGTGACGTTTACATAGGTATCAGATCGTGCGGGTAGCACGAAGCTTTTTGTTAACCTAAGCCGAGCGTCTTGGTTAGGGGCGGGCAAAAGTTAAGTTATCCACTTGGTGCGGGCTTCCCGCTCTATGAGTGGTTGATGGAAGGCTTCTCGACGCTGGATCGAGACGGACGACCGGTCTCGAAAAACGACTGTTCGCACGTAAACCAATAGGGCATCGACGCGGTCTTTGATGAATGTGGTGACGAGTACCACATCAACCACAACTTTAGAAGAACTACAAAGGGTTGAACATATCGATAGTTACAAATGTGTATTGTCAACTTAATGACACCCAGAAAGTATAGGCTGTTCTGGGATGCAAACATGACGTTCAACATTTCCGCACTAAGGTCCAGACGCGAGATAATCTCTTATGGAAGGGCGCCGGCTCGTATCAGGTAAGGAAAAGCGCCGGTATCGAATCCTCCAGGTAAGACCTCACTGCGTCCCCGAGAACGAGTTGGGCTTTGACCTTGTAATTGTGGGTAGAGAGCCATAATAAATGGTCCATTAGATAGTAGTCATAGGACCAGTCCGGATTCAGAACGAGACGACTGTATCTCACTAGTACCGGGATGATGACGTCTGGGAGCTCGGGTGGGGTTGTCAGCTCGACCCCAGGTCTACTTTTTGGGGTGCTCTGTAAAAGAACCAGCCGGCTTTCACCACCCTGAAACCGCACTCGAGGCGAAAAGGGCGGAGTAGAAAGCCGTGATTTTGCCATGCTGGTAGTACTTAGGTCGTGCGAGGATCTCGAACGGGGCTCTAGCAAGGCGATGTGGGTCATTACGTTCCGCTTCGGATACGCGTAAGTGTTTAACTTCCGCCACTTCCAGCAGTCTAGCATCAGCTTCTGTATGGTGTATCCTGCCCAAGTAGTGGTAGGAGAGCTTTCTTTGTCCCTTAGTATAGAAGAGATGGAACAAGTACGAGGGACGCCTGCTCGGGACTGTCGTATGGAGCCATGGTCTTCGCCCAGCGCTCCATCCCGGGATGTCACACGTTGGGGGCGACGTAAAAGTTGCCTTATGCGTCTTTATAGTCCGTTGAAAACATGTCCACCAGTATTTCATCCTTTGATGGCGGAGTAGAGAATCGCGCATCTTCCGCAAGAGCATAAGTGGCGTATGTGGCTACTGAATGAGCTGGCCATTATTGGACTTGGACGACATAGTTGATAGTCTCTGTAGCCTTCGGGATGGGATTTGCGGGCATGAATCCTGAGGGAATGCGGTCCTCTTGATAATCTGGATTTCGAGCCGCAGTGAGGGCTCGATGACTCTCTCCGAGGGCGGAGGCCGAATCAACTACGTTCATCATAGAAAGGAAGGAATTTCTCGCTCCACTGGATGAGCGAGCAGGGTTTTTATCGAGACGCTAGCGCCTCAAATTAACGGGGTGAAGAGCTCCCTCTATTCAAAGACTCTGCCGCCCTCGCGCGCAGTTGTGCGCAGACATTGAGCATAAGTGATCTCGGTCTCTTTTTTATTCTGAAACATACAATCGAGCGTATCCACTGCACGCTCGAGGTATAAATTATTCGCAAAGATGCGAAGTAGGAATTTCATTTCCTCCGAATAGGATGGGAATCCGCCCACATGTCTTTGGAAATCGTCCGGTTGTAGACGAATAGCTCTTCAGCGTCTCCGGTTAAAAAGCGGGGAAGGATCATATTTCTGGTCCTTCGGAAATGGAATTGTGGTCGCATTGAGCCTAATAAAACGTCAAGAAGTGCAACACCTGTAAGTTTTGAGTGCCATAAAACTAATGGTATTTGCGAAAATGCTCAAGGCGTCTCAAATGTAGTCGAGTAACATCTCTGACTGATGCGTCGATAATTATTTCGATGTTTTCCAGTCGATACTTTCTATACGAAAGCACCAGCGTGAAACGCTCGTTTTGAGGTTTAAGCTCCCCGATGCCTAGGAACAGAGCCATTCCAACTTAACTGTGAATGGAGACGAGAGTCTTCATCACACTCAGTCTCGTTGCGTCGATTATATTCGCGACGACGGGTTCGAGTCGACCAAAGTTGCTCGACAATTTCCGAGTCGTCAATCCATGGGTAGAAGTGGCTAATACGGTTTTTAATTCTGTTTCGCATCCCACGAGTGGGCTTGGCTGCATGAGAATCATTCTGGTCCTTTTTGTTTAAGGGCCTTGATTTCTTCTTTCAGGAATCGAACTGCGACATACTGGATCTTTACTTGAGCTTTAAGGTGCTCATTCTTCCCAGATGGTTCAGCATGTTTTGCGGCCGTATGCATGGCGGTGGTCTGGCGATGGCCTGACGGTTCAGTGCTTCCTCGAGTGCAATTAACCTTCCGAGTAAAACATCATATTTCTAGACTAATATGGCCGTGAGCATATCATCGAGTATCCGACTTTCTCGCAAGATTCGATTGCGAGAGATTCCTTGAAGGCGTCCTTTAGAAAGGAGAGGACATAATCCCGTGTAATTGGAGGAGGGTCGGGGGCTGTTAAGACCTGGGCAGAAGCCTTTTTCATGGGAGCCTTCTCAGATTGCAGGGCTTCTTCCAAGATTTTATACATCGCTCGATGCGATTATTAAGGATGCTACCTTGCTGCTGATTATAGCCTCCATTTTTTGGGAAGGATCTAGCGAGGGTGAAGCAGACACTCTCGTCGGAGATATCTCCGATGCTCGGGGTGCCCCGCGCTGAGTTTACCATCTGATCGCCATGTGTTTCAGCGATTTATGGCCTGTTGGCCAGATGCATATCAGTCCGCAGAAAAACGTCCGGCTTAAGGTGTACCGAAGGCGCGGAGGTTGCCAAGGGACTATCCGGCAGCGCCGCTGGGAATTTTCCATCCTGTGAAGGTGTAGGATGACTAGTTGTTCCCACCGGCATTACTGGAGCTGGCTGGTGGTCTGTCGTTAGAATTTCGGCCTACGAATCAGCAACCGACCCGGAGGCCGATTCATTTCCAGCCAAGGAGGCTGGGGTTTGCGTATTCGGGGTTGACCGCACAGCGTGGTTACTTGACTCTGGATTTATTGATTGTCCAAAGAATGAATTGAATATTTCAGCTCTCTCATCTGATGCTCTATGGCTGGCAGCACGGCTTCTGGCCCTTTACTTTTGGGATATCTTGCAGAGCACGAAGTCAATAGACGGTTCTAGACAGGGAGAAAAAATGTACAGCAATTATGCTCTATATCGGTTTCACGGCAACGGAGTCGGGAGACCACTTAGGAAACTGGCCTCGGGTAGGTATTTCTGCGTTGGAGCATAAAGGGAAATCTAAATACCTTGTGAGGTCTTCGTGGCGGTGAACGATAGCGACAGTAGGATAGAAGCAGCGAAAGGTTAGGAAAGGACGAGCGTGGATTGGCGAAGGGCGGGGGCACGTAGTGCAGGGCGGTAGGAAGTAGAGGTCAGGGCAACGCGTAAGGGCTAGACTGAGAATGCGAGGTACTTAACATAGACTGGTTCCCGTAAGTAAACTGAGTTCTGATCCAAGAAAATATACTTTAATCGGAGTTCATCTCCACAGGACGACGATACTAGTACAGCTAGGATCAATACTGTAAAATGCATTGATCCAGTGCACTGTAACAGTTTCACGGCGCATGTGGATAAATGTGTCGCGCAAAGTGTTCATTAATACACGTGTGGCTCATCATGCACATGATGCATGATGCCAAGTGTAATGGTGCTTATTGTGCACAGGTCTTGAACGGCGTGCGCAATATTTGACGCGCTAATTTCTATCTTACACATCCGTACGCCATATCCATTATTGTGACAATTACTGCCTCGGTTACGCATAACGGAAGCTACCGAATTAGGCATATTCCTCCTAAAGCAGGAGGATACAAAGAGCCGGAAAGATTGAGCGACCATGGGGTACTTCTCGAAGACGTTGAAGAAGGAACATCTAACTGATCAGAAAGCGAACGAGAATGTTACGCCATGATGTTGGTGGTTATCAAGCTTCGTCCGTACCTTTACAGGAGTAAATTAAAGATTAGTACTAACCACGCGGCGCTGAATCTGGTGCTTACATTGATTGACCCGACCGGACGGCTGATAAGATGGCGCTTGCGCCGCATGGATTTTTATTAAGAACTCAGCTACCGCCCAGGCCAATATCACGGAGTCCCTGAGGCCCTCTTACGATTTTCATCAGCCATAAATCTGTAGTATGATGATGTCGACGCTGAAATTTCCCACGTTTCCGGCAGACTTCCA
>JAVCKV010397456.1:0-12850 GCA_032274145.1 Herpochondria borealis | reverse complement strand
AGCCTTTGTGTGTGCTGCTGTCTATTTGTCTTTCGTCATTGTCGTCTTCGCATTCGATTGCGCTGTTTCTAGCGCTTCGTAATATTTTTCGAATGCTGTGTCGGAATCGCTGCTCAATTTATTGACCAGTTCGCGGTCTTCCTTCGACCAATTTTCAGGGTTTTCCCAATCCGTTTCGTCATTATAAACACTAGTAGAAACTCGGATAGCATTGCCCCTCAAAGAGGTATAGATTTGTCTCTTTTGCATCGGGATTAATGCTTTTAGTTAAACGGTCTAATGCATCATAGGTATTTTGCGTTTCACGTGATAACGAATCAATAGAATTAACTAGATTATGATTCTCATCATAGCTATTTTCTTGTTGTTGACCATTTGCCCCAAGGCTCTGCCTTAGACGACTTAGTTTGTCATAAACAGCAGATTGGTTGAATGAAATCAAATTATTAGCATCTGAGTTTTCAGTACTTATCCGATTTCCCATTGCATCGAGTTTATAGGCTATTTTATTACCTAAATTATCACTAATATTGACAAGTCGATGTGCAGCGTCATATTCATAGTTTAAAAAGCTACCATCAGCTTCAGTAACACGTGTTAACTGGCCAACGGCATCATAAGTATAATCTGTGGCTTTACCATCTATAATCATTTGCGTAAGGCGCCCACGTAAATCCCAACTAAGTGTACTACCCACACCATTTGCATCAGTGAATGTTAATGGTCTGCCACTTGGGTCATGCGAGGCAATAGAAGTGCTGTGACCTAAAGCATTAATTATATTAACCAGCTCACCTTTAGTATTATAAGTAAAGCTTTTTAAATCGTTAACATCTGTGCGAGGGCTATCTATTGAAGCGACTAAACCAGCCCCATTCGTACCTAAGGGATGATAGGTATATGTCGTTGTTCGGGCTTCATTTGAAATTACACCTGTTTCACCTGGAGTAATTACAATAATTCGATTTTCAGCTTGTTCAGTGACACTATGGGTGAGAACTTTTCCTCCAGGAGTATATGTATATTGAGTTTTACGTTTTGGTTCAATTATTTGAAGAGGCAAACGTAAATTTTCGTGCCATACATAGTATGTTTTACGAATCTCTAATGCGGAGTTACCATTACCTTCATATTCAGTTTTCAGTGTAACCAAACCCCGAGCGTTATTTTCAAATCTAGTCTCGTTACCTTCCCAATCAATATAGCCAGCAAGAAACCCATTGTCATCATAGTCTCTGGATTTCATATATCCATTCCCACAATTAGTACATTGGTCTCCAGTGATAGAAGTTACTTTATAAACCCCATGAATTAAATCGAAGTTGTATGTTCTAATATCACCTAATGCGCCTGCAACTGTTGTTTCAGTTACATCATTACTATCGTTGGTTTCATAAGTAAACGTAACTTTTTCCACTTCACCTACATGCTCTGAACTTGCTGCTTTACCATCTTCTGTATATGTCCAAGTAGCAAAACGAACGCCGTTTTCATCCGTAATACCTGTTAAAGCATGAGGATAGTTAGCGTTTTCATAGTGATATATTTCAGTACTACCATCCGAATATGTTATTTGTGTCAAGTTACCAGAATCATCATATGCATAACTTAGAACTCCATCGGGTGTAGTTATGGTTGATATAAAATCCTCTTTACCAACATAGGTATAAGTAAGAGTTCTACCATATGGATCAGTAACTATTGATATACGCTCATTTGAGCCATATGAGTAATTTGTTACTAGACCATCAGTCCCCTGAGATGAAATTAAATCACCAGAAGCATTAAACCTATCAACACTATTATCAGTGTTCTTTAAAGAATAACCATCGGGTAATATTCGTAATATCAATTGAGTATCAGGGGGAGGAATTAATGTAGTATTTTCATTGCTAATAATTTCAATTGGCATACCTTCAATTTCTAGGCCTATATAATCAACTACCCACTTTTCAGTCCTACCGGTACTTGAATTGATGGCTATTTCAGTATCAGTAATACTCAGCGAAGCCAAGCTATTACTTGTCCAGCCTATACCAAATGAACTATTCCTAGGATTTAAGCTGTTATAATTTCTGTTTACTGATAACTTGCCATCAGCTGATTGATAATCAACAAATGATTCATATTTGTTTCCAGAGCTTGGACTACATGGGTTACCTTCATCATCACAATCAGGCCCTTTGTTTTTATCAAGATCTACATCAGAGGGCAGTTCACATTGAGAACTGTAATTTAATGGATCTTCGCTACAAGACCAATTTTGAAGTTGACCACCTTGATTAGAGCAACTCGAAAGAGCTGCATTATATGCAGCAGGGCATTCTGGAATTTTACAATCTGATGAGTAGTTAAGAGGATCCGCATCTGTATTTCTTTCCGTACATTGCCAATTATGTAACTCTCCTCCATCATTTGCGCAATTTTCAACAGATTGTTCATAAACAGATGGACATTCAAGAACTTCTACACACTTCTCCACAGGTGTAACTTCACCACAGGCTATGTAGAAATGATCTATTGGTTCCGATGACCCAGGATCAAAACATGCCGGCAAATAAGAAACAGTTCCTGTAACAGTCCATCCATCAGTTACTTTATTTATACTTAAGCTATACGAAGAACATTCATCTTGAATATATCTATCTTTAAGAAATTCTCCAGGTTCCTGACACTGTGGACCACTGTTAAATCCTGACCAAAAAACTTTATCAGCCGCATTAACCAGTTCGACTGTACAAACCTCTTTTGCCTCAACGCTCAAAGTCATTTGAGCTATGAAAAACGCCATTAATAGATAATGTTTAGTGAGGGAAAATATAATAGGGGTTGTTAATGTATTTGTTATATGTTTTTCTAGTTTAAGTGATGCCATAAGATATTTCTATTTGATATAGATAATGATATGGGAAATATAGACCATAATTATTTAGTTTGCATTGAAAATTCTGCTTAATATTTTGTTCTTATATAAATCATCTCCTCATACTTTTTCATAATGGAATATGATAAGTCTACCCATAATTGATAATATGACAAATATAAGAGGCGTGGCAGATACTCTGCTAACCCTTAACGCTGCATTCACGACAAAACACAAGAGGCAAACCAAGGCTTTTACCCCTAGAGGCAATATGCTATTTTTGCCTCTTTTATTCTATTAAGCGAAACTCATGGTCTACAAACTCCCTCTCGATGGTCTTCGAAAAGACGACATCAAAAGAATGCTCACGCAAAACACGCATATCAAGCTCATTGTCGTGCATGAAATCCTACTCAATGACACTTTTAAGGTGTTGATCGACACAGGAGAAGCGAAACGCTATACCTTGCACAAGTATCGCGGAGGTGTGAAAGAGTTTATTAGCCTGGCTTCTATTTACAAGCTTTGCCAGGAGCTGGGAATTCCTGAGTTTCAGGTGATGGTGAAACGAATCGAACAATAGAGTTGGTTAATTACATCTACTTTTAAAACTAAAGCATTCGGCAAAATGATATTTTTACCGAATGATTTGGAAATAAATTATAACTTAGAAATTTAAATATGGCTTAAGGCAGATTATATGTATATTCATCAATATTCTGCCCAGCAGCAGTTTTAAACTGATCTTGAATTAGAACGAGGTTACCTCCGCTATTTTGGGTAAATTGGCCTATTTCGATTAGATATATTCTTGGATTTAACCAGAATGTTCCCGTCTTAATAAAATCACCAGTTACGAATCCACTTTCCGTATCCATTGCTTCTTTGAAAATAATCTCAATAGATTCCGGATCAGACCTATATACATTTATTCTTTCAATATAGGGATGATCTACGGCACTTCCTTGATTATCACATGCATCTCCAAAACCATCTCCATCAGTATCAACTTGATTCATATTAGGTACTGAGATGCAATTATCTGTAACGTCATTAACTCCATCACCGTCAGTATCTGGAGAAGACTGATTAGTATTAGTTAAAGTAAAAGTTGAATCACTTATATCAAAGTCAGATTTATCACTGTTCGATACCACTAAAACCATATAAGCATTACCCGTTCCGTTTAATAATGCCGGGTCAACAGTATAAGAACCAGTATTGGGTACTTCATTAGCAAATTGATACCAGTTCTTACTATTTATTATATTCCCTATACTCTGACTTTCTCTATCAAAAAGCCCGTCTGGACTATCATGTAATACGTATAAATTAACACTAGCGCCATTAATAAACGTAGTTTTCCAACTTACAGTTTGTTGTTCTCCATCCACCCAAATTTCTCCTCCATTTGGTGTATTCAGAGCAGATCTATCATTACCTATATCTTCTGTTACAAGCGAGTTATTTGAGCATTCATTGGCTTCTTTTTGAGGTGATAAACTTAAATTAGAAACAGAAGGAATATTTGAGAAATCAGTTATACAATTATATTCTAAATCTAAAGTCTGCAAGTGCAACAAGCTCGAAAGAGCACTTACATCACTAACCGAATTTACTCTTAATCTCAAAACCTGTAAGCTACTCAAGTCCGATAAGATACTAATATTATTAATTTTATTGACATTTAAGTTTAAATCCGTTAAACCCGTCAAGCCTGATAGCGGACTTATATCAATAATAGAGTTATCTGCTAAATTCAAATCCGTCAAGCCCGTCAAACCCGATAAGGCACTTATGTCACTAATTGTATTTGCACTTAAGTTCAGAAACCCTTGTAAATTCGACAAACCCGATAATGCACTTATGTCACTAATTTTATTGGCCCCTAAATTCAAAGCTTTCAAATTCGTTAAACCCGTCAATGCACTTATATCAATTATCGAATTCCCATCTAAGAATAAAGTATTCAAATTCGACAAGCCCGACAGTGCACTAATATCAACAATATTTCTGTTTCGGCAAAAGAGACTTGTTATATTATCTAACTGATTTTGTGTTGGTATAGTAGTGCCTGAAAGATTTAACGATTCCTGAATACATTCTAGTAAACCACTATCATTAATAATTGAAGGTTCTTCATCTGTAAGCCAGGATACCCAATCTACAGTTTTAGAATTGGTATTTATTATCTTACTTTCATTGGATCCGAAAACTCCATCTCCATTTAAATCATATTCAAGTAATGCTATTTGAATTTTTCCATTACCTTTAAAAGTAATATCTAATTCTGTTACATAATTTAATCCCAAGGAAATATTCTTACTAAACAGTTCGGTAGGTGTATTTGTATTTCTAGCTAAAACACTTAATGAGGCTGTTTGGGGATTAGTCTCAACAGCATAAGAGCCAAAACCACCTGAGCTTCCATTAGTATCATTTAAGAATGGAGCTGCCTCTTTTACAATTGATCCTGTTGAAAGATTTTTGGTAGTGAAATAACCACCAGATATGACAGTTCCATCTTGTAATGTATCTTGGAAATCAGTTTCTCTAACTGATGCAGTATATTCTTTGTTGTCACTGGTTCTAAGATTAATTTCTCTATCATAAGCTGAAATTTCACTTGCCATACTTCTAACTGTAAACCTCATTTTTTTATCAAGAGACAATAAACCTGATGGTACTAGTAAACGATACTTCACAAAGTACTCTTTGCTTGTTGGGTCTACACTAGGGTCCCAATTAGTAGAATATTCATGATAAGTTGATCCAGCCGGAGTTTGTTTTTCGGTTGCAAAAAATGGATAGTTACTTACTGATTCATTAGTCTGTATATCATGTATATCAACTTGCCAACCATTACTGACTAATGGTGTTGAGCTAACTTGAATTATGTCACTGAAGTTAGCACTTTTATTTGCATTATCAACAACAGAAATTCTAATAGGATAACTGCCGTTCTCAGTATACGTATGAGAAATAGATTGAGTCATTCCTGATGCGGTATTTCTTGCAACATTACTGAAAACTTCTTCAGCAGTACCATCCCCCCAATCAATCGTCACTGAATATGGCTCATTACCACTTGTAATTTCAACTAAACCCGTCACAGTTTGTCCAGGTTCAATTATCTTATTATTTAATATTAAACGACCTACTAATTCGTTTGGACTTTCAGTAACAAATTTAAAGAAAAGTGGAGCAGCACTAGTATTACCAGCAAGTGGGAGTGGCTTTCCATTTCCATGATAGAAATTCCAGAACTGTTCATGATTGCCTGCCTCAACAGTATTGGGAACATCTACATTCACTATAAAGGTTTTTTGTTCACCTTGAGCCCAGTTTGTTATAGGTGTTGGGGAAATACTAGAAACCGTTAAATCATTAGCTATTACGGAAGACAGTCTTATTTCTACATTTTGTAAATCTACATTACCCGTATTTGTGTATCTCCATTCTAATGTTTGTGATGAACCGCGATCTAAAGTAACACCATCTGTAAAATTTTGACCATCAAAGGTAATTGCCTCTTTTCTAACAACGCTATAGTTATAAGTAACTGAGTCAGAAAGCTGATTATTACTATCAGCGACAGTAAGGGTAATTTCAACCTTACCGTTTTCATCAACATCTAGGGTTGGTAGCGTTACATCAAGCGTAGAGCCTGAGGTAGAACTAGTTGAACCATTGTCACCAGTCCATGTTACGTCCCAGTCGTAGATTGCATTCTGAAAATCAAAACCATTTACTGTTGGTGTGATTTTGAAAGTCTTTTGTTGGTCTTTTTCTAAAGAAAAAGTCTGATCAGGTGGAAGAGTTAATGTTGGGTTATTAATTATAACTGGTGCACGTGTTACTGTAACTTGAGCCTCGTCAGAAACAGATTTATTATCGTCATAAAAGGCGGTACAACTTATTCTAAAGAATAAACTATCTTGATTAACTGGAATATTTGGCGCAATAAAACTGTATTGAGAATCTGAGTTAGTGATTTGGGTAATACTATCCTCAGCTAGGCATTTAATAGAACTTATTTCAGCTTCAGATGGGCTTACAGTTACAGTTATAGGTCTATCTTCTCCTTCGTTAACAAAAATTAACTGTGGTGTAATAGTAATACTAATTTCATCTTGTTCATCAATTTCACCAACTGGGATAGCAGTAGCTTGATTACTGATAGCAAAGTCATTTTCTACTATAGACTCTAAGCTTCTTCTCTCAATAATTTTAAAATAGTATTCTTCTCCATTATCTAAATTTTTAATTTCAATTCCCGGATTAACATCCGTTATAAATCTCGAAGAATTTAAATTACTAGAACAGCTATTAGGATCATTTATTGGCTCTTTCGCTAGACAAATATCATAAAGCCTACCTGACTTTTGATTCCATTCTAGTACTGCTTTCGAATCGCCAGGAATTGCGCTTAAAACAGGAGAGTTTAGAGAAGGAAGGCACTTATTAATAGCAGCAAGGTTGTACCACATTCTTTCGCCTAATAGTCCAGGTCGAAATCCTTCAACTTTCAAACTTTCTTCTGATGGAGATTGAATTGAATACTTAAAACCACCATCTATATTTTTAAGAATAGTCTCTAACTTAACTCCGAGGTTAACATTTATTGAAGCTATCACCCCGCCTCCAACAGAAGATCCAAAACATAAATCTCCCCCTGCTAGACTCCACTCATCCCCTTTTTTTGTAATCCCGTAACTAACACTTGCATCTTCTTTTGGTTGTGTCTTTAAATACCCTTCGACTTTACCTAGGAATGCAACGGATGCATTTACCGGTCGAACACCTAACATAAAAAAGTCTGCTTCAAGTGACATACCTACAGTAGAAGTCATAGTAACTTCTCCTTCTATAAATGGTGCCTCAAGATAACGCCCACTTTCAGGGTTTTTAGAAACTGAAATTACATCAAAGCTACCACCTTTTTTCTTTTCAACTCCGAGTTCAACACCAACATTAGTCCTCAAACCAACACTACCTTTTAAATCTAAAGTTCCATCGGCATTAGCATAAACCCAAACAATAACTCCACCTGTCTTTGCATTTCTTACTGGTGTTTGCGTTTGACCAGGAAGAGATATACAAGCTAAAGGATTAGGGCATTTCGTAGAAAAGACCAGCCCAAAAACAGGATACTTCCCAATTTTATCTCTGCTATCCAACCCAGTAAAAGTTCCACTTTGTCCTAACAGTTTATAAGATTCTTCTGATACTTCATCCCAAGCCTTACTGTAGTTTCCAATCTTCGAATTAACATTCCCCGATATTTTCACAGTTGCTGAAAGATTTCCAGACACCCTAAAGTTTAATGATTCCACATCGGTATTACTAAATTCATGGTTTTCTACTATTTTTAAATCGTTAAATACACCTTCTAACGTAAGACTGCTTTTACGTTGGATGCTGGCTTCATTTTCAGTTGCTTTTATATTTGCAGGGTTATCAACTAAATCCACCAGAGGTATTTCTAAATCTAACTTAATTTGGTTTTGAGAAAGAGTCCCACCTTCACCATCTAAAAAGCTTTTATTAGAAGTTTTATCATCTATAAAAATAATTCCACCATTAAGTGCTTCTTTAGAATATTTAATACTTTTAGAAGCCAATCGGCTTGAAGCTTGTTGCGATCCATTAACTGCGCTTGGAGCAATAACACCAACGAAATTATCGCTATTTAGAGGGATTTCATCAAAATCTGTCTTTGATTGTTCAACAACATCTACTAAAGTTGTAGGTATGAGAGATACAGAGACATTCCCATTATTAGTATCTACTTTGTCTATCTTTCCAGATAAACCTAACGGATATCTATCTATGTCACCTGGAAGAATAACTAGTGTTTTACCTTCAACTAATTTTTCATCAAGAGAATCACTATTCGCGATTTCTAACTGAACCGAGTTGTCAAGATTTTCAAAATCATTAATTATTTTTGCGTTAGATGATGCGCCAATTAAAACAGAGTTAGTTTTAATTTTACTTACTGTTACGTTGCTCTTATCACTACTTCCCCCACAACCTATCAGGAAAAAAACTAGAAATATCTGAAGTAGATAAAATTTAATTGATAATTTATTTTTTGAAAGCGAAGTGAACATTAATTTTCCTTTATAAAAAACTTATTTAAATCTGATTATTTATTTTTATAAATTGAAATTTACATGAAAAAATGTAACTTTTGGTTTACACTCTAAAAATATTTAATGTACAAATATATTTAATAAAATGTCAAAAGTTGATTTTGCAAAAGTTCTAACTGAAAGAATGGTTCAATTAAAACTTTCAAAAATCCAAGTTGCCAAAGATGCAGGCTTTTCTCGTCAAACCTTATATAAACTTTTAAATGCGGACATCCATGAAGCAAGATTGTCTACTATTATTAAAATAAGCCAAGTCTTACAACTTCATCCTACGGATTTACTAAGAATTTATTTTAAAAATATAACTCTTGATAATAATCAAATTAAAGATAATTCCGGATTTATAGGTGATATAACCTACCCAGATAACTCTTTAGTTATGGCAAATCAACAATTCACTAAGATATGGAGTGTAAAAAATTTAGGTAAAACTGCTTGGCATGGAAGAAAGTTGATTTGTGTTGATGATCATATTAAAACAACAAGTTTTGATAATAAAATAAATATCAATCAGCAAAGAGGCTTAAGACCACTTACCCGCTCCATTGATATTCCAGACACTAACCCTATGTCTACTATTCAATTAAGTATAGAGTTTATAGCCCCAAATTACCCCTGCACCACAATCTCATATTGGAAGTCTATTGATAGTGAGGGTAATTTTTGTTTCCCAGAAAAAGAAGGGCTTTCTTGTTTAGTTAGAGTAATAAAATACTAACTTTATTTAGTTAATGATGGTCTTTATAAAATCTGAATTCCTAAACCATCATCCTTACTTTTTGAGAGTTTTTTTTTGAAAATTAAAATATTTTTTACTTTTACTATTTATACTTTTTTTATATTTTTAAATTCCAATATTTACGCAGAAAACATATTGAATCGTGGGAACGGCGTTGAACCCGAAACACTTGATATTCATAAATCATCAGGAATTCCTGAGGCTAATATTCAACGCGACCTATTTGAAGGCTTGGTCTCAGTTGCAGCTGATGGTTCTCTAGCACCAGGTGCAGCTAAATCTTGGACTCAAGATAAAAGTGGAAAATTATGGATCTTTAATCTACGTGAAAATGGGAGGTGGTCAAATGGAAAAAAAGTTATTGCTAATGATTTTGTTAAAGCTTTCCAAAGGGCATTATCTCCTGAAACAGCATCAAGATATGCTTTTATACTCTGGCCAATAAAAAATGCAAAGCAAATCAATAAAGGAGAAATTAAAGACTTGGGTAAACTAGGAATTTACGCTCCTAATGATTTAATCTTAAAAATTGAATTAGAAGAACCTACTCCCTTTTTGATAGATTTATTAAGCCATCATATGGCATACCCTATATATTCAGAATCAATTGAAAAATATGGAACAAAATGGACTCAACCTAAAAACTTAGTCTCTAACGGTCCATACCAATTAATTAAATGGATACCACAAGATAAAATCAAATTAATTAAAAACCCTCATTTCAGGGATGTAGATAAAATTTACTTTGATACTATTTATTTCCATCCAACTGAAGATGCAGCTTCTGAGCTCAAGCGTTTTAGAGCTGGAGAATTGGATGTAACCTATACTGTGCCGTCAGATCAAATAAAATGGATTTCTGAAAACTTGAATAACAAGTTTCGCAATTCACCTTATATAGGTACCTATTATTTGGCAATGAATTTAGAAAAATCTCCGTTTAAAGACAACAATAATTTACGAAGAGCTTTGAGCTTAGCAATCGATCGTAAGCTACTTATAGAGAAAGTTACTAAAGCAGGAGAATTACCAGCATTTAGTTGGGTACCGCCAGGGATGAATGGCTATAGCTCACAGAAAATTCTTGAACTGGAATGGAAACGGGAAGAGCGTATTGCATTAGCAAATAAATTATATACAGAAGCCGGATATTCTAAGGATAAGCCGTTGGATATTGAACTTTTATACAATACTAGCGATAACAACAAGAAAATAGCTATTGCAATATCAGCAATGTGGAAGGAAATTCTAGGAGTTAGCGTAAGACTTCGTAATGAGGAGTGGAAGGTTTATTTGAGTTCTCGTTCCCAACGAAATTTCGAATTAATAAGGGCAGCTTGGATTGGTGATTACAACGACGCTTCAAACTTTCTTAATTTATTTCGATCTGATATAGGATCAATGAACCCTGCAAGTTGGAAAAACAGTAAATTTGATTCTTTGATGAAACTAACTGAAGCCGAGCAAGATTTGGATAGACGAAATAAACTAATGGAACAAGCTGAAAATATCTTACTAGATGAAATGCCATTAATACCCATTTATTACTATACAAGCAAACATTTAGTCAATTCAGAAATTAAAAACTGGAAAGACAATATAATGGATATTCATCCAAGCCAATACCTAAGCAAATAAATGATATTAGTAGTTATTTATTAAGAATTTATTACCCAAAGCAACAAGTACAAATTTAATATTTCTTTTAACCCAAAATAAGAAATATCTAACTATCAATATTAGCTTGACTGTATATCTTTTAAATATGCTTCACATAAAAACATAACAATTGCTATGACGATAATCATCAGCATCGGCATCATTGCTAGATTTTTATCTTTAATAAGTAATTACCAAATAAAATATTTATTTTTATTGCCACTATTGATAAAAAAAAATTTACCTCCCCAATAGCCCGTACTCATTAGCATTATGATAATGGGAAAAAGTTATCAACAAGTTACAAACATAAAATAAACATATAAAACACAATATATAGTGCCTATGAATCAAATATACCACAATATTTAGTATTACAAAGCCTAGAAATACATAATTTTAAAATGTATACTTTTGCTACTTAATTGTCATCTATTTAGCATAATGTATACATTTTCCATGTTTCTTTACATATAAAAGAACTTAAAGACTTATATGGTGTGGACTGAAAAGATGTATACGTTTTTATTATGAATAGAATGTCAATAGTCGGGTACTTGCCTTTGCATCGTTAGCGTTGTTGCAAGAACCTCTCAAGCTGGTCACATACTGATTGTATGCTCCCAGCTTTCGAGAACCTTGCGCCTAGCTACCAATACAAACTCAAGCACCCTTGAATTGATATAGATTAAGTAAAAAGAAGATTAAAAAAGACACCCCCCTACTTTTGAGGGGTTTTGACCGAACTAGCAAAGAACATCGAAGGGAATGCTTCTCCCCTTACAGAGAAGCGATTTTTTAAAGGAAGCGGTATGACTAAGTCAAAAACAAACCGCCCTACAAAAACAACAACAGCACGGGCTAGCAAGGTAAGAAGTAAACGCAGAGTGTATAACTCGCAAACGAAAAAAAGTGTGGGATTTGAACTAGAAAGTTCGACGAGTTCCCTCATATTAAAGTAAACAACGTTTAAAGATTTAAAACGTAAACTAAACAAACAGAAACCCAAAGGGGATGAAGTAAATGTTAAATTGGGACGATCCATTAAGCACAACACCTGCAGCAGTTCCTGCTCCTGTAGCAAAAGCGGCAGAGCCACAAACACTGGCATCTTCGTATGCGACTAGTGACGTTATCGGCAATATGTCGTTTGAAGACACGGGTGTAACGCTACCTGAAGTTATTGAAGACATTGCCGATGCAAAAATCGTATCAAAAGCAGACGAGCAATTAGCTAAGTCAGCACTTGACGGTATTCAACGTGAAGAAGCAGAACAAGCCGAGACATCAGCACAGTCGTTAGCAGATTCAATTGCACCTGTTAAATCAAGTGACAAGCGCGTAATCAATGGCGAAGCTGACGTAAACCAGCTAGCGCCGTTCAAGTACCCATGGGCATGGGAATACTTCTTAAACGCGAATAAAAACCAC
>JAVCKV010397345.1:0-12853 GCA_032274145.1 Herpochondria borealis | reverse complement strand
GCACACGCTAAAATCGCTCACAACAGACCGTACCTTT
This sequence comes from Herpochondria borealis, assembly GCA_032274145.1. Classification (NCBI taxonomy): domain Eukaryota; phylum Rhodophyta; class Florideophyceae; order Ceramiales; family Ceramiaceae; genus Herpochondria; species Herpochondria borealis. The sequence continues at coordinate 12,816 of JAVCKV010397345.1, read as the reverse complement.
ACAATAGAGGACGCTGGTCTCTCTCACTTAACCACTGACGAGAAAGAGAAGGTTAAAAATGTGCTGAACCCCTTCGCCTCCATGTGGACTGGTAGGCCAGGAAACGTCGATACGGCTTCTCACCGTATCGACATCATTCCCGACTCCCGTCCGTTCAGGTCACATCCCTACAGGGCTGGATTGAAGGACCGCGAAGCACAGTCCCACGATTTCCATAGACAGCTTAAAATGGGCGTCATTGTCCCATCCCAAAGCGAATGGGCAAGCCCTGTACTGCTTGTCCCTAAATCTGATGGAACGAAGCGTTTTGCGTTGACTATAGAAGTGTAAAATTTCTCTCCATAAAAGACAGCTACCCACTTCCCAGAATGGATGAGTGTTTGGATAGCTTGGGAGAAGTTAAATATTTCTCTACATTTGATGCTAATTGCGGATATTGGCAAATTAATGTTAGAGAAAAAGACTAACCTAAAACGGCGTTTGTATGCAATGAAGGTTGCTACTAGTACACTAGAATGCCTTTTGGTCTATGTAATGCCCCTGCTACATTCCAAAGGACAATGGATATTATCCTCTCAGGTTTTCGCTGGAAAACCTGTCTAGAGTACCTCGATGACGTCATAGTATTTTCTAATAACTTTGACTATCATCTAAAACATGTGAGCCAGCTTTTAAACTGTTTAAAAATGCTGGCTTCAGTTCAAAATTGTCTAAATGTTCTTTCTTCAAGAAGTAAATGGACTATTTAGGGCACGTCGTGAGCCCGGGTAAGCTTGCCGTCGCACAAAAAACAATTGACGCAGTGGAAAAGTTTAAGATATCTGAGACGCAGACACACATTCAATCCTTCTTAGGATTATGTAATGTCTATAGACGCTTTATACCGAAGTTTTCGCGTACAGTGGCCCCTTTAAATTCAATATTGAAAAAAGGAGAGCCGGTTCAGTTGCCACCTCTGAACGAAGCTCAATTAGCTTCCTACGATGCACAAAAACAGGCCCTAATAAAAGCCCCAATATTACGACTACCTCGTAGAGACCAGCTATACACCATCGACACCGATGCGTGTGGTTACCAGGTCGGGGCTTTGTTACTACAGACCTACCCCGATGGGACGAGACACCCCATCGGCCACTGGTCTCGTAGGCTCAATTCAGCGGAGAAAAATTACTCCACTACAGAGCGGGAGTGTCTGGCCTTGGTGTGGGCCTGCCAAATACTCCGACCATACATAGAAGGTGAACATGTAGTGGTCTATACCGACCATCAACCACTTAGGTGGTTACTATGTTTTACAAACGTCACCGGCCGTCTGGCCCGTTGGCGTCTCAGGCTACTCGAATTCGATCTTTCGATCGAATATAAAAAGGGAATCAAAAATCAGCTCGCTGATGCCTTATGCAGGATCCCTACAGACGGTGAAACCACCGTCTCTCCAGATCTTACAGTTCCTGTACTCGAGACAGAATCTTCTACAGAGTCCCCCTGCCTCTGCCATGTATATGAGGACCTAGTGAACGACAAACACCACTTCGACTTCGTCACGTCTCGGACTACGGACCCCCAGGTCAGTACCGTAGAGTCCGACCCCCTTTCCGCCTTGACGGACGAGGAGATAATTATTTGCCAAGCGACCGACCAGCTGTGCTCTATACTGAGTAACCAGCTGGATCGTCGCTTGATAAATAATTACAAGGTGAACGAACGCAGTATACTCGTCCACACCTCACCGAAGGACTTCTCTGAACAGATTGTCCTTCCTATCTGCTTACGCCAGCAGGTACTTTACATATGTCATTACTCTAACCCGCTGGCCATTCTGGTGGGACACGGATGTTTACCGCCCTGTGTCGAAATTTCTACGGGCCTAACACGGCCTTGGAATGTTTAAATACAGTCCGTAATTGTCTAGAATGCGCTAAAAGACGCATTAAATTACTTAAACACGCTTCTTTTATGCGTCTATTCCCGGCCAAGCGACCTGGTGAACACGTTGCTATAGACATTCTAGGGCCCCTCCCCAAAACTGGCTCGGGTAATGTCTATATACTTTTGATCACTGATCGGTACTCAAAAATGACACACGTGCAGGCTCACTAACATCTGGGCCTCCACGTGTGCCAAAGCGTTTACAAAGGAGTTGGTGCTCCATTATGGACAACACTCCTTCCTGTTGTCCTACAGAGGTACACAGTTTACCTCCGCATGTTTAATGCTGTTTGCGACACAATGGGGATTAGGCAGGCGTTCACGTCTGCCTATTACCCCCAGACTAATGTCCAAGTAGAACGGTTTAACCGTACACTACTTGGAGCCCTTCGCTGCTTCTGTACAGAACAGGGCCGCGACTGGGACCCGATTATTTATGCTGTAGCCTACGGCTATACTAATACGGTGCACCGGGCTACAGGGTGCACGCCCTTCCAGCTCATGGTGACCTTTCCGCCACCGCCCCTGTCCCTTCAAAAGGCAGAGACAATGGACCACACGGATTTAACTACCCACATGGGAAAACAAAAATATTTATTAAGACTGAAAAGTCTCATGGCCACTGCTACGGCCAAGCTACAAATAACACATGATCGCTGTAAACGCGATTTTGACGCTAGAGTCCGTCCCAGCACTCACCCTTACGCAGTGGGTGAAGCCGTTTTCGTGCGCCGCGAGGCCATTAAACCCGGTGAGTCGGATCATAAATTACGCTCCAAAGTAAAATCGGGCATAATTAAATCCGTCTCACCTGAGGCACGATACGCTGTGGTTCGCCTGGACCACAGTAAGGACCACAAAACCGTGTCTTTTGACCGACTCGTCCTGATCCCCATACCCACCGTCCCGTTGCAACATCACGGGACCCTTGCTAAATCGGGCCACGTACCACCTCTTGTACCTCAAGCTGCACCCACACAACAGCCAGAGGTGCCAGTATCGGAAGACCCGTCCCTCCCTGCCTTACAAAAGGCAAGAAAAAAATATCTAAACCACGTCGCCGTTCGCCGAGGTTTAAAAGGGAACACCTGCTGACGTCAACGCCCTAGCGCGTGACGCTCAGTACCCCTACCTATACAGACGAAATGTTGTCGTCTCTTACGACAAAAACACGGAAAAATACCGAGTCCGTTGGACAAATTTAAACAGCACTCTGGATACTTATGAGTACGCACAGTTCATACCCGCCCGTCTCATCCAGGAGTTCAGGCGGAAAATCATCTCCCAGAGCTACATCGCTCTTTGTGGAAATAAGTTTCTCTCTTTAAATGCGGGGAAGGGGTATGTATATACAGTATCCTATCACGGAGTTAACTATTATTTTATGTTATTTCAGCATATTATTCCTAAAATGCAGGAGGTAGCATATAATTTTAATGCTCTAGGGATTTAATTCACTAATGAACTACCGAAAGGTAGCACTGCTACATAGCAGAGGAGGCCGTGTCACATACAGGTTCCGCACAGGACGCAAAACCCACAAGGTCCTTTATCAAAGAGGACCCAGCAACATTGGAAAACGATGCCGGCTGGCACACGCCAAGGTGTTAAGCAAATTACATACAAAGGTGAGGAAGAAGAATGAGGGGTATCTAACGTTCCCCCGACTCACCGTCGACCTTCGCCGCGCTCTTACAGCCGTCCCTTCCCCTAGGCTGTATTATACTACAGACTTCAAGCTGCTTACATGTTTTAGCACGTTACGGCCCGAAGAAATCAGTCACTTCATGCTCGTACTGTAACAGGAACTGGTCCGTCGCAAGAACAATTAATTAAGCCAAAAATAAAAATAGATCTGTTTAGAACTCCCGTCCCAACTCTGGCGCCTGCCGGAGGTTGGTATGTCCTGACAAAAATTCCCCGTAATTTTATATTAAAAAGGGACTATTGTGGTATAATAAAGTACATCTGAATAATTCTTTTAAGACGCCCAGGTAGCTAAATTTTATTACTGTATTTAAGGGATATAATTCCTTTACGGCGGACTAGTTCCTTAATCTACTTCCTGGGCTAATGTAAATTAGCCTGTCTCATGACACGTACTAAGCTACACAGTAGCTGGCTTATAACAGTGTTGTATGGAAAGAATTTTAATTGCGTCAATTTATAAAGTCTTTACATCTACTATTTTAGTTCTGCTTTATCTAGATTAAAGTAGGTTAGGCTGCACATTTGCTCTTTTCGCACCTTCGTATATATGCGCTTTTTCGCATCTCATCGCGACCGTCTGATTAAAAGATAAGCTTCAATGGAGCTTTTCCCTGCGCAAGCTGAAGCGCCACGTCCCGCACGCCTCCCTTTGTCTCACAAAGCGCCGTGTGTTGTGTTATTTCTGCGTCTGCCGTAGCCAGTTAGGGCGACGGCCCCCGTCGTTTCCACCACCCTGATGAGATTAAATGGCCGCGTTGAATCAATTTTCCCCGTCCCCGACGCCATCGAGCGCGTCTCCCGGTTTTCCCCAGATCTCCAGAGAGTGCGACCTCTCCTTCCTCTACCAACTTCCTACCGCCCCCGTCTCAGAACCAGAGAGAGTTCTGCCTACCTTTTTACGTCACAGATTGCCCAGCTCTCTCTTTAGGCCCTCTCCAGTCGGCCAGATACACTTAAAAAGTATCTGTGTCCCCGTACCTCTGGTAGGCACAATCCTAGAAAACCCACCAGGTCCCTTTCAACGGATAAACAGCTACTTAATCGAACTACAGTGTTCTCGTAGCACTACTCTTGTACGCATACTCCTTAGTTGGTGTGTGCGATGCTACACAGTGGCTTCTATTCCGTTTTCTATAGAAACATGTCGCTTTTTGTAAAGATTTGGATGCACTTTTAAACGCTATTCAGTAAGGGGACCGACTGGGATAGCATTATGTAAACGAAAGCTTCAAAAAATGGTAGCATTTTACTTTGAGCGACTCGTAACAGTAGTGGCCCAGGCTATGCAGCCGGATTCAAAAAAGGTTCTGTAGTATCACAAACACCAACAAAGGCGAATTTGTACAAGATATTGCTAGTGTAGCAATGTAGTTTTTTCAGGTAGCAGTTGATCCCGTGAAAGGGGCCCGGTTGTCTTTCGGTCTGCACCTACAGTAGGCACGGGACTCAGATACGGTGTAAGGATATCTGGGAGACTGCGGAGAGTCTAAAGAAAACGCAGAGTGCTCTGTAAGGAAGCAAGGAGAATCAGCACACAAGCTGGTGCTGAGACGGGAAGAAAGGAGAGTGAAAGAAAGGGGGCGGTCGCACTCGCTGGCGACCGAGGATGAAGGGGAAAGACGCGCTCGGGGCGTTTTTGGGAAAGGGGCACGGATGAAACGCGGTGCGTAGCTCGCGTCAAGGGAGGGACTAGGACAGAGGATGCCGTCGCCCTCAGAGGCGACGCGGTAACAGTGCCTTGGGATAGCGCGCTCCGCACTGTGAAACGGGGACGGGATTTGTGGTACGCGGTGCTTAAGCACGCGTATCCAGCTCGCTAAAGGGGAGAGTCGCGCTAATTGGCTCCCCGGGCAGGTTTGAGACGCGCTCCGGGCGTCTCGGGCTAGGAAACTCTTCGCACTCGCTGCGAAGAGGGTAATTAGAGTAGGACGCAGCGCAACAGCTCGCGAATCACGCTTGGAGCAAGGGGGTGTGCACAAAACTCGTGCGGAAAATCAGACGGGGACAAATCGGGGACGCGGCGCTACAGAACGCGGTTAGACAACGCGCGTTGGCGTTGTTGAGACAGTCCGGGGGTCCGGTTGTGCACCTTACTAGACAAAAACGGGAGCAACGGAGTACGGCTGGAGCTCGGTGCATCCGGGCCGCGGCGCTTCAGCTCGCATTGGGAAGAGATCCAGAGAAGTTTGTCGTTTATTCAGGTGGTCGCGATGAGACGCGACAGAGCTCCTAAATACTAAATCACACCGTAGAACGCTTGTAGTATAGCCTATATAATAGCCTACATAGTACAGTACTAACACCACAGGGTTTTGATAAGACGTAGAATAGGTAGTATTATGGAAGCTACAGTAAAAAAAAAGCCAGAAAGCTACACATTAGCTCTTTGTTATGGCTGAGACGGGAGACGCGGTTAGCCGAAGGGTGTGAATTGGAGAATAATCCGAATTAAATAAGGGGTTAATTCAAGAAAATACAATTCAGCCCTTTTAGAAAATTAGCTGTCTCAGAGGGATTCGTAAGGTAGTATGTATTATACTACAGGTTCCTTGCAGTCTCTACGCAGAGACGTACTGCATGTATTCTTAATAGAGACGGTAGTAACGTCCATAAGAACAGCGACAGTTTTACGGACCCAGATATTTTCGACGTGGTCTTCGTTAAATGTAGGCCCTAATTGTATATCTTTGATGAGTTGTTTTACAACCAAGACTAGTAGTCTACATTTTTAGCTCGCTATTTCGATGATAATTAGGCTATTCTTAGCGTCTTGACAGTATGCTGCGAAGTGGAAGCAAACATCGCTATCTCTCGGCTTTTATAAAAAGAAATGAGAACCTCTCGACAAAACGAATCAGCGCGAATGATATTGGGACCCGCTCATGTATCTAATAAGGAAATAAATGGGTTCATGAATTTGAAAAGAGCCGATATGCGATTTTACCTTATTGCTAAATAAGCAGATCTTACAGGCAGGGTATTCTCGATATTTCTCATAGGTTTTTGACCTAGGGATGCTATACAGTCGACTTGACCAATTAATAATAGACATCGGTAGAAACGTGATTGTTTTATCTGGGACTATGGATTCCTCTCCTGTTTTCTGAGGGTCATCCGTCTCAGCCTCTACGGCTTGAGCGGATGTACTACCGAACATGGGGCACGAGAGCGCCCCATACAAGGGAGATACCCATGTTTTAAAGGGAGCCCTCTGTAGGGTCACGGACAGCGCATCCCTGTTGTGGGTGATCAGGGAAGCGATTTTTCTTTCGCTGTCAAAGTCACCTGGAACAGGGCTTGCTTGGGGGCAGTGCAGCCAGCGGTGGCAAATCTCTGATCACCGATAATAAAAAAAGTCTTTGTTGTCGGGCGCTCGAGAATTGGGCCACCGGGCTGGAGGAATAAGGGACCACTGTGTCGCTAAAAGTGGCATAGGTCGCAAGGGCCTCTGGTCACCTACCGCAGACGCCTCGAGTTGGGAGGGGTTCTACGGTGCGGATGAGACCGTCTTCAAAGTGGGCCAGAAGGGGATGCATAATAATATGCTGTATAATTCCCTGTCTTTCCGTTCTGTTGTAGCAAATCGGGAAAGTTTGTGTCGGGGAATTCTAATGCAGGACGGTTGGAAATAGCCTGTGCTGGATATCCTGTGGTTGCCACTATGCGAAAATCGACGCGCGGTGTGCTATCGGGAATCTTACGGGAACCTCCCTGAATATGACACATATGCAGTACAGTACTGGCTACCTATCTAGCTCTGTATTTTCAGTCCGAGGTAGCTAGTACAGGGAATTAATTCAAATTATTATGGATTATCCCCCTGATATATATATATGCATAGGGGCTAATCGGCATTAGCCACCTTTCTGTGACTTCACCCAGCTATACAGTAGTTTTCTTAGCACAGTGTGGTATTGTATAAGAATATGGCTAATTACGGGCTTTGTGTGTATCCCTAATACAGTATTTTTGCTCTAAGAAGAGAATCGTATGTCAGACTACACCTGTGCCCGTCTCACCTTTTATTTTTGCGGACTCGCATATCTCATTGCGACCGCTCATTGAAACGAAACCTAATTCGGAACTGTTTTCCCTCTGCGAGCCTAACGCAAATTCCCGGTTGTCCTAGCTTCTACCTGCGTCTGCTCCACCGACCGTTTCTTGTAGATTGAAGGTCTGCCCCCGTCTCTTTCGCCAGTTAGTGCTACATTGCTTTCCCATTTTCCCGAGCCGAACATGCCGAGCGCCGCGCCTCACATTCCCCGTCTTGTCGCGAGCGATTGCGACATCTTTTCCCCTTCTGTCCTTTAAACATCGCAATCCCAGCGCCGCGTTTGGTACCTTTCCGTCTCCCCGTTCCGACTTCATCGAGTGCGTCTACATGTCCCTTTTTCCGTGCTACGTGTGTCGAGGGCTGCGTCTCAAACCACCATCCCCGTCGCCAGCGAGTGCGACACCCACTCCCCTGCGCCGCGGTTCCTGCGCGTGCCTAGCGCCGGGACCCGCACATCCTTCCTAGCCCATTAATCCATCGAGTCTCCCTCCCCGGTCCCCATCACCAGCGAGCGGGACGTTCCTTCCTCTGCCACAGTCCTACCGCCCCCGTTGCAGCACCAGCGAGTGTTCTGTCTCTCGTGTTACTCCATAGAGCGCCAAGCGCTCTATACAGTACCTTGTACTATTTCTACGTTCGTTACATACCTTAAAAGGTTTGCGTTCCCCGTAGCTCTAGTAGTTACAGTTCAAGAAACTCACCAGGCCGATTTCACGGGATCACCAGCGACCGGAACGAACTACAGTGCTTTCCGTAGCAATGTTATTGTAGATGTATTATTTTGTTGGGATTTTTGATACTATTCCATACAGTTTATGTAACTATGGCCGCCTGAACGGCGTCTTCCAACCTAGAAAAACGCCCTTCAGTGACCTGGGAATAGTTTAGGGTAGCCTTAAAGGCTGGATTTATATTTGTGAGGAACTTTTTAATCCTTTCTTCCTCTCTAAATACGTTTCCACACTCTACCACCTTATCTTTGAGACGGTGGAGGTATGAATGCTCGTGCTATGCCTCTTGCTGCGCTATTTTATGGAACTCAAATAGAGCCTGCCCGAGGTAGTCATTATGAGAATATTGGGGTATGAGCCATTGGATGGCTTGTGGGTAAGTCGGGAGCCCACCTTCTTGAGACTGCTTATGATTGGTGCTACTTTTAGCTATAACAGATAGGATATTTTGGGGCATTTGGAGAGCAGAGCCCTCGCTAAAGCGGGTTGGGTCCCATTTTTCTTAATTTCACTTAAGAAATAAATTATTTTAAAAGGAGGGGCCCCATTAAAAATTGATCTAGCTAGACATAACTTGCGTTAGTTTGCGGGAATTAATTCTCACTTAACTCTGTACTCGGCGATCCTGAGACGGTTCATTATTCCCCAGGCGGTAGGTTCGATAGTTAACCACCTGTTTAAACTCGGGGTTGAAGGGGAAAATCTGAGTCAACCACACTGCATTAGTGCAAAGAACGGTCCAAGCTTCCAATGTTTTATCATCAGGGTTACTGATATATTTTTTACAATTCCCCCAGAACAGGACGAGCTGGAGATAGATATGTCGTCGTCCCTCCTCCTTTTTTCTTGTGTGAGGACGAGATATCTTTCCTGAAGTTAGCTAGTTGGTTTGCAAACGCGGCTGGCTATCTACGGATTGGGCTGTGACACAATAGGATGTTGAGACGTCCCGATGGTGTGTTCGCTGACCAGCGGGTCGGCGGCAAGATTAAAATTGTGGTAAATTAATATCTTCTGCTTCCTACCCTAATGTGCTTCTTCACTGACGGACCAATGGTCGGTCTTTCCATTTACGTTTCCAGGGAGGTCCGCAAAGAAGCCCTTTATGGCTTCCCCACCGGGCCGGGTACCCTTGTATGAGGCTGATGGTGACTTTGACCAATAGTGGTCACGGTCTCACGGCGAGCAGGGCGTCCCAAGCTAAGATATGGGGGGAGGAGTGTCTCTCTGCGCTACGGTTAGCTTTCCAGCGAGTTCCTCGTCGTAAAGGTCCCTGAAGTTAGAGACGTCATCCCGTGCAGTGTCCAAGTAGTAAGGGCCAGTTACATCACCGAATGGTTGTGGATGGGCTTTAGCCGGTGTAGATGGCCTTCTCTCTGATGTAGTTCAAGCTACCACTCGTACAGTACCTTTACTTCTCCAAAGAGGTCGGGTTTTTGGTCGGGCACGAGCTGCCATCCAGCGATGGATGGCCTGCTCATTTTCGAAAAGCAGAGGAGTACAACGGCTCGACAAAAGGTTATTGCGGTCCGACATAGCAGAGTACAACAAGTTTTTCAAGTCACCAACGATTGTTTTGTGTTTTAAGTAGGTTCCTGTAAGCAAATATAGGTCCTTCTCCTAAGTCAGGAGACCATTTTTAGAAGCATACGCCCCACATGCATTGTATGTAAAAGAAGAAAACTCTAAAGATAACTTAAGTTCGTACTGCAGGCAGTTGATCCCGTCGAAAGGGCCTGACTAGCCTTCTCGTAATTATTCCGTAGACAGGAGGGTATAGAGTTACATTTACAAGGTATTAGACTGGGGACGGGACAGCGACACAAGGACTGAGGATGGATTTCAGTCGAGCTTACGGGGCGCCTGCAGATGGGGACAACGGGGGAAAATGCGTTCGAGCGTTGGAACGGAAGCTGGGTTGGATCACTCACTAGAACTGGGTCGGATGATACGGGGGACGTCGCGTGCGCGCGACGGGATCAGGCGGGGGAGAGGAGAGGCGAGCTGGAACACGTCTCTCTCCGATATGGGGAGGGGTAAACGGACGTACAAACGACATCGCGGAGCTTTGCACGCGACGGAAATTCGGTCGGTAAGTTGGCTCCCTTTCTATTTAGCGGTCGCGCGAGGACGGGAGTGGTTTCGCTTATATAGAGAGTATAGAGTAAAACAGAAGTGAAACCTATCCTACTTGTAGACCTTGTCTTAAATTTCGTACAGTACCCTGCTAATATATATCACGCGAAATATCCTAGCAGATACTGTACTTTTTGGGGTGGTCAGCTAAAGGGTAGCTGAGACGGTGTTTCTACAGTAAGACACTGTCAGATCAATTGGGCAGCCAGCCCGATAGGGGCTGCCACGGGATCGATATATCGACGCGTGCCATGTACTGGTCGAATTTAAAGAGGGTTCAGGTTCGATATAACGCAAGGCTTATTAACGGGGGAATTAATACCATTTTCATTATGTGAATTAATTCGGTACATTAAATAAATTCAATTCACCGCATTAATTGCAATATCGTACGGGCACCCGAGACCTCCGGTGAGCTACAATGTACTACAGCATGACTCGGGAGGTTTTCACACATGTACACGTGGCATCTCTGTTGTTGAATGGCCCTGTCCCGTGGCTCGCTGCTGCTCGTCGCAGCCCTCCGTGCGACACGCCCTCCCTGGAGAACATTTGAGGTTTGATGCATCACATTGATTTCAAATAAAGCTCTAATTCCAAGTTGAAAGCAAAATTGCAAGGTCGCCTCGCGAGCGCCGTGCAGTGCGTCGTGCAACGCAACAATGCAATTTCGTTGAATTCGAGTATGCAGCGCAACAATCAACCGGCCACGTCAGGCTTGGATTGACAGAATCCTCTGTGCCGGTCGCTTATCTGCGTGCTTTGACTGAAGTCAATATCTGTGAAGTTGAACAACATGCAAAATGTCGTTGAGCGGTACGCAGCGGTGTCGGCAATAGTGGTCGCGTCTGGTGGAGAGAGACTTCAAGAAAATTAGAAACGATAAATTGAACCGAATGATACTTGATGTTTTGGACTCAAGAGCCAGCAAATAAACAATCGGGCCATGGAGAAACGCCTCCAACCCGCGGGCCGCAGGAGCGCGGTTGCCCATTAATGCTGTTTACCTATGTTTTGCGATAAAGAGTACTAAGCTCGACTAGGCGACCTAACGCAGAGGGCGGCGTTTCGTACTGTCTGTCGTTTTACAAACCCTACCACGAACCCAACCTGGAACGTATCTCTGCTTGAGACAGGTCGCTAATGCTGTTCCCAGGCACTCTAGTCGCTTGTCCGCATGGGCTCCTTCCAGTGCGCGAACTTGTGCGGACTGCCTCACGTCGATTTGAATTCAATTCTAACTCCAGGTTGAATGCAAAATTGCAAGACCGCTGCGCAGTGCGGCGTAGAACGCATTGATGAAATTTGAATGAATTCGAGCATGCGGCGCAGCAGACAACCAGCCACGGCTGGCTGGACCAGACAAAACCCTCCGTGTTGTTTACCCATTGAAATCTTTTGACTCTACACAAACCCATCCATCTACCGCGCCTCGTAGCGTCGTTTCTACAGTGTTTTGCATACTTTTCACCCCTTGTCCCGCTTCTCGACCCGTCTGCTTCAATGCGTTGCATCCTGTCGCCAAATCAAGCGCTGCGACCAACATCAGATCTTGCAGTAACCTCTATCCGGATGTACCAATGTTCTTCCGCTCACGGCCCGGTTGCGGTTGTCGCAATTCCGCACCCACGAGTTCGACCCCTGCAGCCGTGCCTCGTTCCCGCCTTCACCTCGAAAACCACCGACCAACCACTTTCAACAAAAATCCCCTTCGATATCCCCTTCACATCTCGCCCTTTCCGCCACCTTCACAACCTTCCTGCCTTCTTTAATCGCTCCCGCCTTCATCCTCAGCTCTGCTGCCCACAACATAAGCGACCTTCACACCCCGCTGTCCATTACCGTTCTCGCACCCAACGCCTGCGTTTCCCCACTCTTGTTTCCCCCGCTTCACCTGCATCTCGCCCACCTCGAAAGCTTTGTTCTTCATTTCTTCCTGCAATGTTCCGATCCGCAACAACTCCCCTTCCGTTTATTCTATCCCCATTCCCCTCTGGGGCCCGTTGTGTCGCTCACGCTCCAACACCACACCTCTCCCGATCCCCACGCATCAATTTCCATCTATCCGACATCTCGTTCAACATATCCTTCTTCCCCTCAATGGTCAACTCAGCTCCCAAGGTCGTCCCACTCCACTTCCCCAGAGTCAGCGATCTCCCGCTCATCCCCTACGCAGTGTACACAGCAAACTCAAAAGGCGCCAGCACCAACAACGACGTCTTGATTCAGCTCGTCGGTGACCTCGCCTCCACCAAC
>JAVCKV010397234.1:0-12854 GCA_032274145.1 Herpochondria borealis | reverse complement strand
CCCGGGTAGTACAGTCCAGGTTAATATAATCTTTACACAACCCGCGCGGGCCTGCTTCAGGAATATTGGTGGATACAAAAAAAATCCGGTAAGAAACCTGCGTATAAATGCTTCCGTTTTGTGATACCTTCTGAATGGGCCCGTCTGCATATTTGCACCTACACTTTCTACGCAGACGTATTAGAGCACTCTTGTAGTGGAAGCCCGGAGTTCTTGAACATATAAAAATCCCCGTTATTACTTCGACGCACGTCGTTAATCGGGCGAGATACAGTTCTATGGTATGTATGGAAGGGTGTGGTGTACATCTAAAATCACTCAGATGTGGTTGAAATCATGTCTCATCGAAGCCAAAAGTGAAACAGATCGGCCGTTCAATAGATATGCAGTGTTTTAAGCACCGCACAAAAACTGAATTACATGGAGAAGAAGTTTTACATGTACTAGGTGAACACTGGATGATTGGCACGCACCGCGCTGTACCGACCCGACTACCCTTGTGTCAAAATTCTTGAAATGATCTGTAACGTGCACTGCATCGAGCTCTATCCAAACCAAATGTACCACAGCCGGAAAAAATGCCCTGGAAAAAAGGGCAGGCATCAGAAAGAACATGCATGCTTCAAATAAAGCGGGGAAGGATAGACCAGACTACCATGTGGAACTTCTTTGCCTCCGTTTCACCCCGGGAACATATGTTTTCTACTCTGCTCGTAAAAAGGAACATAAAAAGAGCATGCGTACACACACAAGGGAGAAAACTCTCAATTCTGCCTGCTGATCTAATCATTCTTTATAAAAACAAAAGAAAAGACTTCTGAGCGGCTCGTTTGGATTAATGTTTACAGCGTATTTGGTTGGGAAAATATATGTTCTGTGGTTTGTACGAATCTTTGAGTGCAATCGAAAAAGGAATCAGGGCTACCTTTCAAATGGAACAAAGTACTTAGTTTACAGAATGGCTCTTTACATGGACTATTTCACTCAAAAGAAGAGTTAAAAGGACACAAGGAGCGTCGGGGCTTCTATGTAATGTCCATAGGTCTTTCAATGGACTGGAGACCGAAAGCAGGAGCTCCTCGATTTGAAAAACTTACGGGAAGTGAGTAGTCACACAAAAAGGTAATGTTGCTTCTTTTGTATGAAATATGCCGCACGAGTACAAAGGGTGTTGAAATGGTAGAAACAATTTGTCCGGCCTGAGAAGCAGACGTAGATGCACACTCGGTATGTTCACTGCGGACGGGAGGATGACATACTACGCGAGTTTCTGCGTCTCGCCAATACTTTTCTGATAACAGTTGACGCTCTCATAGATACAGACAACACGGCGGTCCATATTGGACAAACCAAACGCCCATAGTTCTATACAGCTGGTTGTTCTTACCGTGCCGCTTTTTAGACATGCACGAAACTGTTCATAAGTGGTTCTGGGGATGAAACATCTAGTTTTCAAGGAATAAATTCAGAAAAACAGTACTCGTACTGTTTAACGCACGGCAGTGAAACTTTCCCTCGAAAGAGACTTGATGGGACTTTTTTACTATCTTTAAAAGTGTTGGGAGAATTTTGATAGCCGCGTGAGAGCATGCAGTTAACTGGGCCTATGTAAGATATTATTGGAATGGAAGTCTTGCAACTCCACGAAGAGTGCTTGGGAGTTACAAGGATTAAATAATCATTCCGCACAGTGATGATGTCTTCATTCCGTGAGCCCGTGCAGATGATGATAAAGGACACTGGGAATTATCCCTACCGCGCGCAGATTTCGAGGTGGTGGGTGCGTAAAGAATACAAGGTGACAGAATGCGAATTGGGTAACCGTTATATCGAAAGTTCATGTGAGAGATTTTCAATCAGACTATTGCCCACTCTTTACGGCGTACGTTGCGCGAGAGAAGAAGAAGTTTTGCAGCGCTTTTCTACCGCGCGGTTTCTGCATTTGAATATACATGAATGGCAGCGAGCCAGAGACAATCACAACATTCTGAGCATTGAAACTGTCATTTCAGCAGCATGTGCGGATGGAGATGATGGAGATTTTCAAAGAGAAGGGACAGAAGACGCGCATCATGTACGGTTAAAACTTTGTATTGAATAGCGCAGGTCCCGGACGACACGATCTGGGTATTGGGTAGGCGAATATGAGAAATGATGTGCGAAGTTGGGAATCGGTACTTAATATAGGGCCAAGAGAGCGCGATTGTTGAGCTGGGGCGCGAGGTACGCCGAGCGTGAGCTGCGCATATTTGCGAGTCTTCCACGCGGATAGTAACAAACCTTTTCTCGGGAAAGCCGTTCGCGCGGAAGTTTTGTACGAGATGTGGAAGCGATCGGATGCAGCCAGAGCACTTCTGGATATAAAATCCACTGGTGCAATTTATGTAACGTGTACCCATAATTGTCCAGGATAATCCTCTCAAGCGGGGGACATCGAGGAACACAATGTTTTATTATCGCGGTTGATGCGCTAACCAGGGCTACTCATATTAGGACAGGAAAATGTTGGACAGGACAGTGCAGGACAAGGCATTGTAGGATAGGACAATGTAGGACAGAACAGTGTAGGACAAGGCATTTTATGACAGGACCGTGCGGTAGAGTACATTGCTTTGGAGTTCTGTGCAACCCACATGACAGAAGAGCGCGGTGCAAAGCAGTATAGAACTAGTAGGTACAGCCCGTAAGGTACGGCGGCGTACTGTGTTGTGCTGTACGTGTTCGTGCATCATATCCCTTCGTCTGAACCCAAATTTCACAAGGAGTTCTACGCACTGCTGTACTGTGGTCGGAGTTGCAGCATTACAGTTCAGCGCCGTACAATATGGTACTGTACATTTTATTTCTGCAGTAATCAAGCGAAGCATGTTCAATCAGGTCCTCCGGGATTTTCTTTAAGACGGCAAAGAGAGGTCCCGCAGGCATGCTTCGGCGGATGAGGCTTCAAGTGGCTTCACGGGGTTGACCAGCTCCACGCGTTAGGCGGCTGTTAGAACGTTGCTTTGGAGAATAGTGCGTAGGCGGTAGTGGTCGCGCTATTTGGCCCTCTGCCACCGGGAACGCGAGATTTTGTTCAGGTAGAACTCGGCGACGGCCCGGTACGTGGTGACAGGGACATCAACGAGGGCAGGCGGGAGTGGTGGCGTGGCAGGTATGGGGCATCAGCCCGGCGGCGCTTTGCACCTCTTCCTTGAGCTTTTCATCTTTAGCCCTTTTTATCGAGCCGTCCTGATACGGCGCATAGATACTTCCTCCAACAAACGGGCCACAACCAAGGAGCGTACCTGCACGACGAACTGCTTAGTTGTCCGCCATTTTTCCGCTCAATCATATGACGAGTGCGTAATATGCGGCGCATCGCCCTGATGGTGCGTCGTACTTGGAGCGGAGCTAGGCGCGCGAGGGAGCGCGCTCGAGACTCCTTAACTTTAGATACTGCTGTGGCGAGGATATATGTGCACGTCAAATGCTCGAGTTTCCCAGCGGCTACCTCGACCGCTTTGGACAAGAAGCATAGTTGGGTTGCGTTTTCAACAAGTGTGAGCACCTGTATGATCACGACGTGACTTTTTCACACGGACAGGAGGTCGCACAAGAGTGGCGATCACATGAGGTGGCCCATACGCTGTTTTGCTTTTCTCACGCGAAGCTCGATGCCATCCGCGACCGTCCCATCTTCATTCATGATAAAACCAAGGTATAATACTACCTGGTCTTGCGGGTGGTCTTTACCGGAAAGCAGAAGCGTCGGGGGTCGTGGTCCGTCTGGTTCGACCAGTTTGGTCGACTTTTCCAAGTTCCATTCCATCCCAGTGACCGCCGTCCACTGAGCAGCCAAATCCAGTATCCGCTGCAGCTCCTCCCTCTTCTCGTCCATTAGTAACACGCCACCCGCGTAACAATGTGATGCTGCTCGCCCCACACCACAGGGCTCGTCGAATTTAAGTAGGAATTCGTCTATGAGCACGTTATACAGCATCGGGCTGACCGGATCGCCCTGCGATACGCCTTTGGCGACCCTAGTTGTGCTGCCGGGCGCTCCAATGACGGACGCCGAGCCGGGTAGGAGCGTCATTTGTAGCATTTCCGTCACAATGGCGTCGATTTCGCGGACACGGAGGAGTTCGAGAATGCTCTGTCGCGGAGCGCGGTCAAAATATGCACACATGTCCAAGACAGCGCGGTTCTTCTTTTCTTGTCTGTGCCACATGATCGCATGAGCCAGGGCGTGCTCAGTGCTTTTTCCGTTGAACCCCCCACTGATTTGGATGGAGTTTTATGGGTTCTCGCAGTTGCCGGCCCAGCGTGGCGGAGACGGCGCGGCGGATGACGTTCAAGACAGAGATCGGTCTTTGTCTCTTTAGCAGGCACTGGTCGCATTTGCGCTTGAACACCGGCGTCACACGGCTTGCGAGGAGTAGTTCGGGCATGTAGGCGATGCGGCCAATGGTGCCCTAGACGGATTTTATTGCAGTGGCGTACGCGGAGGTGGATATTGGGAAATATCGCGGCTGTATTCCGTCAGGCCCTGAGGTTCGCGCCTTTTTATTGGGACTATCGCCTCTTCAAGAGTCTCCTTAAATTCCTGTGGTAGCTGGAACCGTGCGGCGCTGATCGGGTCGGCGAGCGAGATAATTTCCTGCAGGTGGGATAGGTAGCGCTAATATTCTGCGACCGCGAATACACCTCCGGATGTATAACAGTACGTGATCCATCAGTGCCTTTGCTGTGTGCGGCGCGATGTTCGCCCCGATGAGCGTGATGCCTTCGGGCTGTTGAGTGAAGATGAATTGGGCTTTCGGTAGTATAAGGTGCGATTTTTGCCAAATGGGGTGGTTCGGCACGGTCACCAGGCGAACTCCCCGCTTCGCCGCCCTTTCCTGTTATCTCCGCTTTTTCTGGTACCCATGAGTGACAGGTCCGGTGCGTACCCGACGACTGCGCGGTCTTGAGCGTCCTACGTCTCCGTCAGGCAGACAGTTTCGATATGCGCAACGGCGCGCATACGACCTACGTGCTCGGCCGCGCGGCGTTTTGCGTTTAGCTTCCCGACATGCATCTATGGGCGCTTTTTCCTTGGGTTTTCAATTGGGGCGGCTGCCGTTAGAGGCCTTCGTTAGCTGACGCGGCGAGAGATGTGAGCATTTATTTGTACGCTTTCGCTCCCCGTAATGGCGTGGATGTGCTGACACATGTAGCGTGCGTTTGCGGCGTGGTGGGCACATGCACCCCTAACAGCGATGTTTTCGTCCGGACGCAGCTCTTTTTGAAAGCGTCATAGGGCGCGTTGGTGTTTTCAAGGTGTGGGACGGCACAGGATGCGGCTTTGTGTGTGGTTGGTGAATTCCAGGTGCACTTTTTAATTGTAGCGCTTGCGGTTGCTAGGATGACGGTAGCGGCAGAGGCCGTAAGCGATGTGGTAGGGCGGTAGGCGGAGGCACGGCTTCGGTCGATTTAGGAGGGAGACCAACGAGTTGGCCGCCCCAAGAGTATACAACCTGCGGGTGATAGCGACGAATGCAACGCTTGAGAGGGTATTTCGCTATTGCGTTGCGCTTTCACGGCGGCATAGATAAATGTAATATTCCAATTGAAATTTCCTTGTGCTAGCGCTGCTGGCTGGGGCGATGTAAGGAGGCTGTGCCGTGCGGGCAAAACTTAAGAAAAAAATGCCCCTCTGCACGTTCAATGTTCCGCGCCCAAGCGATCTCTCGGGTCCAATCTGTGCAGAGTTGACTTTTTTCCCGCTTGCCTTCGGCCTTTTGAGGTCTGTCGAGCTTCCCTAATTTTTGGTCGATGGCCGCGCAGGTGTTTTTGGAACGTTCCATGGCGCTTCTTGTCTTTCCATCTGGACTTCCTTTTTTTCTTTCCTCACCTGCATTTTATCTAACATTGCCCTATCTTCCATAGGTCATGTTCGCTTCAGTATGTTTTAGTGGCATGTTCTGGCCTCTCTTTGCGTTGCTTGCTCCGATATCACCCGGCTCTGCATTCTTCGCCGATCCTTCACGTGTCTGCTTTTATTCCATACCTCGACTTTTTCACTCCCCTCGGACTTTTCCTCGCGTTCTGCTCCCTTTCTACCATTCGCAGTGTCCGTGTTGCCCCCTTTTGCGCCGTCTCTCTCCTGCTGCTTGTTTTCATCTCACTCTATCGCGCGCTTTTCGCTCCGCATCCCATCGGGTTTGCCTGTTGCCGGCCTGCTGGGACTGCCCTTCTCTTTGGGACCTGTTTCTATCGCTCGCTCGCCATTCGCGTTTCACCCGCCGCTGCGTGTGCGGCAGAAGATCCTTAGTTTGGTATGCTCTCTTCCTCTTCTGTATCAGGCGCGATGTGTGACTGCGTTTCTTGCAGCTACTGTTGAGTGGGCATCTCGCGTTTCGCTCGTTGGCCGCGGTTGGGGCGGGTTCGGTTGCCGTTGTGGGTTCTATTGTTTTTGTGCTGGGACAGTTTTTTGGGCTTATCCGCTCGCTTTTCATGTGCTTCGGCTTTGCCCCGCGTTCCATCTTCTGCTTCATTAGTGTTCTGTGCTTCGTTCCTCTCTTCGCGCCCCATTTTTCCAGACCGTCCCGCGGCATCCCTTCAACTGCATCTGGGAGGCCTGGGAATCTTCAGGCGAGTTGCAAGAGAGCGTGTCGGTACAACTTATTCGCGGCGAGACAGCGCAATGTTAGAAAACAGCGTTTCCAAATTCGCGATGTTAGGATACAGCGTTTCCATATTAGTGCGCAGAAGGCGGTTGTGGCTTGGCTGATGCCGTACCGAGCGCGCCGGCCTCTGCATGCTCTGCGCCAATGCCTCGCCTCTGGTCGAATTGCCGGAGGTGGCGGTACCCCATCAGGCGGATTACTTGTACGAGCTGCGTGGCTGTGGGACGATATGAAATAATCTCCACAACAATCTCCGACTGGAAGTCGATTCCCAGGAGGTTCCAGAGAGGCAGGGCGTGGTCGGCGAGAAGTGAGGCGCAAAGCGCTCCTATGCGACCGCAGGAAATCCAGCCGAAGTAAACGACCGTCGGGTCCAATACTTAGGAGCGCTGGCCGCGCCAGCCTTGGTTTTTACACCCTTGGTTCGTCATTTGTGCTTGATTCGTGCCAAAACCCTGAGCCTCTAGTCGCGCACGAGTAGCTGCTGCTCTTTTCGCCATGTCTTCTTCGTCGGGGTTTATAGGAATTGGCGGTGGGTTTGGCAGCGGTGTGTAGTACGGGAAAAAGGTGTATGCGCACCCTCGACGGCGGATCGTACACATGTGAACCACCCACGGCACCGAGATATCCATCGCCACCCCGCCACTTTGCCAATCGGCGCCGCGGATAGCACGGCGTACAGTAAGCCGCGGTTGGTTCACCACTTCGCCACTATACCACTCTTGGTGCTACGTTTCCTGATTGGCCGGGCCGGGTGGACTTACTGATGGTTTGCGAGGTCATTATATTGAGTTGTGTATCGGGCTGGTTGTCCTATCGAGGTCGTCTAGGTTAATGCATCTAGTGTAAGGTTGTCTACTTTAATATCTATGTGTAGTTAGTTGTAGGGTTTTTTGTCCCTTGGGCCGTTTTTTGGCCACGAGCTCCACCTTGGGCGCGGTCCCAGCCGCTACATAAGAGGCCTGGGTCGCGCCGGAGTTGAGAAGGAGGACATTCAAGGAGGTACCGAGCAAGTACCTTGGTAGGACGGCTGAAATACCCTCAAGGAAAGCCTTTTTCCCTGTCGTTTACTTCCTTTTTTCCTTATTTCTTCCCTTTCTTTGTGCCCTTTTGGGTTGGTTTCCAGCGCTTCAGAGTGGACACAAACCACATTGAACGAATACACCCGTTCATCTACACGTGTCTTACGTCTCCGTTCGTGCCGGCATTACCCCCGCATTCCGCTCTACCACTCTGTCCCCTTGTCTGCGTGCGACGCGAGTGAGCTACCACGCCGCACTACACTGGTCTATCGACCTAGAAGAGAATCTAGGAATCATTATTTTCTGACGATGCCCCTGCGCTCCGGCAGGGATCACAAGGCGTCCAGTGACATTGCTAGCATCTTCATCGGCAATCAGAATTTAAAGAAGACGATGAACAAGAGTGATGATGACGTGGTGCCGAAGGCGTCACTATCACCTCAGAACAATCAGGCACTGAAAGCGCCTGTTTTAGGAGGCGAAGAACGTCGCGCCGAAGGCGCGACACGGTTTTGATAATTATGCCAGAAGAGTTGGATATGACGCTGATGTTCAGGGTGAATAGATTATGAACCAATCGCAGGCAGGGTGCGTACAAGAATAATGCTCAAGAATTCGAGCCGAAGGCGCGACTTGATTATGATGGTATCTACGGTAAGGGGTACCTATTTTTACCGCAGAACCCTCCTGGCCCTTCCTCTTCCTTCAGCCCCTTTTTCATGTGTCAAATATATCGCCTTCTGGAGCACATGAACCCCAAGCCACGTCAACGCAGCCTTGGTCACAAAAGATTCGTGAAATAATGTTGGGCAAACACGTCGACGTGAACTAAGCGGCTGTTCTCCATGAAGTTTAACAAGGCATCGGTAATCTGGGGAAGACAATGGGATTGATTCGACTGTGCGTGGTAGATGCGAAGCAAAATTCCGCCTCTGCGCACACGAATCCAACCATGCCCAAGGAGATAATTATGAATGAGATGAGCAACGTTCGCGTTGAGGTGAAAGAGAGCTCACGCCGAGCAGTATGCGCCGAGTCATCCGTTGGCGCTCAAGGCCAGGAACTCGCCGGAATCAATTCCGATGCCCTCGCGATCAAGTCGAAACTGGGCTCCATTGAGAAGAAATTTGCCCAGTTCGCAGTGGTTGCAACCCCCCTTCGCATCCTCCGCCGATGGCCGACCAGAAACTCTCGGCTGGCCATTTGCCTGTATAGCCCCAAATCTCCACCTCAACACCGCGTTGGGGAAGGTAGTTTGAGTCTGCAAGGGACCACATCGGAAGGTCTCAAGTGGAGTATGCGACGGGTGACGCAAATCCTAGGCCGGAAGCGGCGCGTTATTCACATGACGCGCCAATTACGACCGAAAAAGCCGCCCCAGTGTTTTCTGTCCCACCCGTCACAACGTCTATTACTAAAGAATCCATTCATCCCGTTGCGACGCAGAGAGAAGAGAGCAGTGCCCCCGGCCTTGGCCTGTATTTCCCTGGCTTGGAACCGCTTAAGACGATGTTGCCTTCATTCTAATATGTGGTTTATTACCGCATGTATCGTCGCCGCAACACGTCCAGCATTCCAAGCGAGGAATATCTAGGTCACCTTTACCATCTGAATAAGCAGATCGACGGCCTGTACAAGACTCTAGGGAAATTTGATGGTTCCAATCCGATCGAACTCCTCCACTTCCTGACGAAATTCAAGGAGGTGCTTGGCTCCTTCAATAAGTCGGAAGGGGTGGCCGTACGTGTGCTCACCTACTTCTTGAACGTGGAATCCACGGACGACTACCAGACCCAGTTCTCTCCCGATACTCGAATGGAGGGGCTTGCGATGGCGGGCACATGACCTCACTTGGTCCATATGCTCCTTCAGAGGTATCTCGCTGACGAAATGTTGCTGAAGGCCCATGATAAGGTGACCTGCGCGTCTCAGAAGGATTGTGAGGACGATTTGACGTTCGCGCATCGCATCATGAATGCTGCGCGCACGTTCCGACATGTCTTCACCCCCGCAGAGCTCGTGCAGAACTTCTTTCGCGGTCTCCAGGATGCCACCCGTTGGCTCGTCCAGGGACAGATGAATTGCATGCGCCCGGAGGATCGGAACAGTATGATCGTTGTTCGCCAGACCGCCTTCGCGGAAGATGAATCTCACAGGGCCCAAAAAGTTGCTGCCACTCCACGCTCTTACCAACCTCCCGGAAGAAAGCAGCGCAGTACGGTGAGGAATCCAACCATTTTTATGCATCCAGCTCCAAGCATGAAGTCGGACTCATCCCTCTCGTCTTGGTCTCGTCCAGATCAGCAGGAAACGGTGATGGATCCTACGGCAGTAGTACACACGGCCTTCCAGCTTGGGGATATTATGGTCCTAACCAACGAGCAGATAGAGAAAGCGACCAGAGATATGAGATCGGAGAACTGTGACGTGATGCGCACCTTTGAAGATGTCCCGGACCTCACCGAGGCCCAGATGCAGGCGGCGCAGACGGTCATTTTGAGCGACTAATGGCTGTTGAACTGCTGAAGTTGTCGCGAGAGTGGCCACAGAAACTTCACGTTTCCCCACCTCTCTGCTTCACAACTAATACCTTCATAAGATAGAGGTGAACCCTCTCCTGAAGGACTGATACCAGCAAAAGATGCAGTCGATGAAGAACTCTGGTCCCGAACCCGTCCCTCGTCCGATGTACGGATACGGCGTTGGTAGACGTGGTTGAGGTGGAAGTGGCCGTGATGGCCAATTCAAAAGGCCGACTCGTCAGCCCTACCAAGTCAATCATGATCGCCTTCAGTATCCCGGACAGGTTCAAGTGGTCACAAACCCGGATAACACGACGCCACCTTCCAACCAGACCGAATCAGTAGAATGGTCGGAAAACTAGAAGCGAAAGACACCACGGAACACGGTGCCTCTGTCGCCTCCAAAAATCCTTCTGTAGAAGGGGAACATTCAGGAGTAATGATAAATGTATGCGTGCGGAATTCACAATTCATCACGAATCGCGACCACCCGTAAATGAAAGTGATTTTGAACCATACTCCTTTACTGCTCCTCCTCCGTTGACGGATGACGAAGATGTTCCAAAATGCTGGTTGAGAAGCAGACGGCAAAAGAGACGACGATTACGCACGATGATTTCCTAACAGAGAACCGTAGTCCGGAATAAGGCCCGGATTGGTCGTCGACGCAGATTCAATGACCCATCCCAAGGGGAAACCAGGTGACCTAAGAATAGAGGAGATGAATAAGTCTGAAGATGAGACTCGGACCAAGTGCCTTGTTATGTCCCGTCAGCATTACGTGGTTTCCGGTTCCATCGGTATCACGGCAAGGGTGCAAGTGCCCTTGCCATTTTTCATAGACACAGCAGCAGGATACAATGTGATAAGACGTAGTTAACCCCCAGAGGAATGGACGAAGGTGATCACGGCGAACGAGAATCTTCCCAAACTTGGTGATGCGGGTGGTAACGCACTGAAGGTTACACACGAATTCCCCTTAGAGTACGCGTTGGCAACGCCCTATACCGTGTGGCCTTCCTAGTTGTCAACCACTTAGCGGTCCCCGTCTTTTTGGGGACCCAGTTCACCAATCGCCACATCCATTCAATCCGAAGTATCAAAGGAAGGATCGACTTCACCAAGGACACCCTCCCGATAATAAGTCATGGAACCGCGTCTGACCCTTGGAAGGAAAGGAATGCTCGTATAATGGAGCGTAAGACGTTACCCAGTGGTGACACAGTCACCACGGGTGACGAGACTGCAAAGCTGACGCGCATCCGATTAGCCCAACTGTTTCACCTGGCGCCAGTCACACAGAGGCAGGCAACGGTTACGACCTTGTTACAAGGACTAATCGTGACTGAACCGAAGCACGACGTCTTGGAACGCTACGGCGTTCGAGTCATGAACTCTGTGAACGAAATGTTAGCGGATCAGTCATTCAAGATACTTGCGAGCAATTTCATCTCCAAGGAACATCTTCTTCGAAAAGGGATGGTTTTGGCGTACGCGTCACGATCACGCCTTGGTCTGATCATCTTGGGAAGCTATGCAGCTAAGGAACTCTTCCGGTTGCATGGCATTGGTTCCCCCAGCTTCCCAATTGAACCATACCAAACCCAAGGGAAGGAGATGGACGAGGCAGGTAATGTCATGGCCATCATGGACCACGCTCTCTTGTCCGACATTGAGGCCCTCGAATTTGTCGCAGACGTCCTTGTGACGGCTGGCGAAGACATCGACGATGTGTCACGCGACACGTCTGGGAATGCAACAATGGGAAAACGCCAACCTGGTGAGAACCAACCGCGGACAGATGACATAAGACCAGAAGAAGTAGAAGATATGCCGAGGAAGGAATATTTCCAAGACGACGGGCCGACTGAGGCGCGTCCAGTTGGGAATAAGAATTGGAGGGATCAGATCGACTTGGACCACTTTGAGAACCCAGCCCTGCAGAAGTGCGTCATGAGGATGCTGGAGAAAAATTTGTCCATGTTTGAGGGTCGGTTGGGCAAATCAATTACTCCAAACACCGGATCAAGCTAAAGCCTTTCACAGCTCTCGTCCGCTTGCAGCCGTACCGCGCTGGTCCCGAAAAAAGAGAAAAAGATACGGGAACATATCGAGTACCATCTAGCGGCAGGTGTGATTGAGCCGGCTCAGACGGAGTGGTCCAGCCCGGTGTTTTTGGCGCCTAATAAGGAAGGCACGCAGAGATTCTGTGTCGACTTTCGACGGTTGAATGCCTCAACCATCCCGGACACGTACTCGTTGCTCAGCATGGACGATTGCATTGACAGCGTAAGCAATGCGAAAGTCTTCACCTTGCTGGATGTGCTCTGGGATTACTGGCAGGTTCCGATCGGGGAATAATATAATGACAAGATGACGTTCACAAGCCACATGGGCACTTACCGATATCGAAAAATGACCTTTAGTTTTCCAAACGACCTGTCTACCTTTCAGCGTTCTCTCCACATAGTGCGTTCTTTATGGAGTGCGGTGGAAGATGTGCCTTGTGTACATCGACGACACCATCGTGTTTTCTCAAGAATATGAGGAGCACCTTGAGCACCTGGACCATATCCTCTCCCTGCTCGTAGACGCCGAAATCAAGCTCAAGCTCAAGAAGTTCTTTTTTTCCAGGAAGAGGTCGAATACCTGGTTTTCCG
>JAVCKV010397123.1:1929-12854 GCA_032274145.1 Herpochondria borealis | reverse complement strand
GCAGGTCTAGAACTGGGTTCTTTATCTTCATGAACATGGCGCCTGTTGCGTGGCATTCTAAGAAACAGCCAGGGGACATGTGAGACCTCTGCATTTGGTGCCAAGTTCATGGCGATGAAACATGGTATGGAGACCATGAGGGGACACAGTTACAAGTTACGTATGATAGGTGTTTCTATGTCGGGCCCATCCTATATGTGTGGTGATAACATGTCTGTTATTCATAATACACAAAGACCCGAGTCGACACTCAGGAAGAAGTCGAATTCTACATGTTATCACGCGGTAAGAGAGTCAGTTGCTATGGGTGAGTCACTGACGGGACACAGTTTGACACACAGTAATTGCGTTGATTTGGCTACAAAGGTTGTGCCAGATGGGCAGAAGCAAGAAAAACTAGTCTCAATGGTCCCATATGATCTATTTGAAGATCATGTTTAGGGCGACAGAGCTGTACCTCTCAAGTGGGTTTGATGGGTCCTAGGGTTCCCCGACAAATGATTGTGGATAAACAGCAGGTGGATGGTTCCATCATGATAACTTAACCAAGTGGATACGACGATTTGATTCAATTGTGGACGTATGGAATCAATTCGAGGGGACTGATGAAAAGTGTAAACAGTCTAAATAGGGCAAGCTCATAGCTTGTAACGGTTGGAATAAAGGCCAGACAGGCTCACAATTTTAAAGATTACAATTGTCAATGAACACTTACTTTTTGCCTCAGGAGGGTCGATTGAAGACGTTTTTCACTAAAATATCTGAAGTTGTTACCTTTCATTTCATGCGCTGTGTCCTGAACTTCTCCAGGACTGCAGTGTTACGAAGAAGCAGAATCTTTGCATTGGCTGGGAAAATCTCCACTTACCCCTAGAAGCCTCCTCAGAATCATCTGGGTGAGGCTCTTTCTGGTAAAGCCTCTTGGGCAGGGTGAGCAAAGTACTCTTAGATCCAACCAAGCAGCTCTTCTGTCCCATTATATGCTGGTTTGACTGCACTCAATCACAGGAAGCTTTTCCATTGCACCATTCATGGTGACCTTTGGGAATGGAAGAATTCCATTGCCATCTTGAGGCCTGGTTTGTTCTTGGGTACATGCCAAAACCAGAGAAGGTTAAAAATGAAACCGGCAGGTATATGCGTGACTACCACCTGCAACTGAAGGAACTGCTGAAGTCCTATAAGGATGCAAGGGCAGTTCTCAAGGACATCACTTTGCCTATAGGGCTGGAGGGACAAATGATACCTAGCATTTGTCCCATTTATACATCATTCAGGACACGGAAGAAGGGGACAAACTGTGCAGTTTATTTGAAGGCCATCAAGAGAAGAAGCAGCGTCCCTGTCAGGTGTGTAATGTTTCATTCAAGCACCTGGACAAAAAATTGAAAATCAGTGTTCAAATGCTCTTATGCAAAAGTGGCCCACATGAAGATCATCGCACAGTGCATTAATGAGGAACCATGTAGAGAGCATTCTATGCATTAATTGGACAATGCATTCCACCAGCTTCCCTTCATTGACCCACTTAAAGGGATCTTTGGTTCTACGCCCAGTGAAATCCTCTACTACTTGTGTGAAGGTATTATTGAATGGTGCAACCAATTGTGGTGTATGGGTAAATTATCAGCCACCAGGAAGACACAGATTGACAGACTAGGAAGGCTGTTAAACCAGAAAACATGGCAAGCTTTCAAACAGGCCTATCCTAAGATATCCTTTGCCAACCCATCCCAAGTTACAATGTGCTCAACAATAGAGCATGTTGGTCTTTTGTTCCTTTTTGTGATTATATCTCACTTCAATTAGGGATGAAAATTCCTCAATTCAAAGCTAGATCTGAAGAGAAAGGGTGAGGTCACCTTGACACATATTATGGAACTGTTTGAAGCTCTTCTTTGTTTTGAAAAGTGGCTCTATCAACCACAACAGTGGGATCTAGACAAGGAAGCAGAGGCAATATCAGCAGGACAGAAGTCGATCCAGAAACTGATGGAAATGTGCAAGGAGCGCCTCCCCAGGATGGAGGGCAGTGGCTTGAGGCGCCCAGAGTTTCATGAGCTGCTCCGTCTGATTGAGAACATACAGCAAAATGGGTCTGCTATAAGTTTCATGGTGGAGGGACCAGAGTCTCTCTTGAAAGACACCAGGAAACACATTGGGAAGAAGACACTAGAAGACACTAGACATGTGAGGATGGTTCTATTTATGAGCTTCAGTCTGCCTCACGTTTGCCAACATGTCAATGGTATCATTGGTACACACTATGATGTTCCACCCTGAGATGTACAATATCAATCCGGATGAAGGTGATACCAATTCAGAATCTGAAGATGAAGGGAGTCACTGAAAGCTCCAGAAGGGCAGCCTTCGGTACCATGATATGATACAGGATAATGATGGGCGCATCTTTGTGAGGTGGCTTACCTCTTCTACAGCCTCAGACAAGAGTCAGACATTACTGGAGGGCCTACCTCAATACCTGATTGATAAATTTGGTGACCAGGTTGACATTTGCATGGAGTGTAAGCGTGATGATAACACTTTCCGCTGTCACCCAAACTTCATGAAGGGTGGTCCTTGTATGATTGGCTATGAGTAAGCCAGGTTTGTGGATAGCAAGATGGGTCTACCGCAGATTTATCCCTGCAAGTTGGTTGTGGTTGTAGTCGAGAACAAGAAGACCAACAATGCTGAGTACACTATGGTACTACAGTGTGCAGAAGACACAGCCAAGACAGGCTCAGTGCTGTTCACTGAGTGGACCTGGGCTTCACGTTTTGAAGTGGCTCCCACTGGCTCTATTCATTCTTGTACTTTGTCATTCCCATAGGAAACGACAAGAAGAACAACAAACCCCTTATCATTGAGGCTCTACCAGTGGTAATAATAATAATGGGAAATTAGTTTAGACAGCTGCTACTAGAAAGGACTGAGCACGAACGTTCGCTTGCTGTGGCGATAGAGTGTATATGGAAGGTGTGTGGTATGGGGTGTGTGTATGGTGAGAGTGGGTTATGAAGTTGGAGGCGTGTAGTGATGTGGGGGGTTAGGTGGCAGGATTGAAGGGGTTAATCTCGGGGGGAGCGGCCATGCGCCGGTAGTGTTGTTGGAACGGAAGAAAGAAGGCTGCAAGTTCTGGTGTCGGAGGAGGTGGGGTATCGATCGGGGTGTCAGGGGCGTTGAGACATGTTTCGTAGAAGGAGTACCATTTCGTTTTTGCGTAGAGACTCGTGGAGAGGCGCGCTGGGAGAGGTTTGGAAAAGATTATGGGGCGGTCGTCGATGGGGATGAGGGTAGGGTCATCGTAAGCCTCGGTGATTTTTCTATTTAGGCGCAGTTGTTGGATAGTGTTGAAGTCGGTGATGGAGGCGCCGTGGACATCCTGGTTACGTTGATGCCAGATGGTAAGACTGAAACTCCATAGAGCTTGGACAAAGGCTGGGGCAAATTTGGTACTGGAGTTACGAGCGTGGAGTCGGCGTAGTCGGTGGTATTCGTCATGTGCACATAGCCAGGAGGAGGCTAGACGGCCGCGTAGGAGGTTTGACCATCCGATAACGGTTTGTTGAGTGTAGGCCCATCTGACAAGTCGACGGAAATCATCATCGGGGTATTGGGAGAAGTCGAAGGGTGGTAGTCGGCGGGGAGAGAGGTATGTGTTGATGCCATGTAGAAGACAACGGATCATGATTGGTGCAATCTTGTATTGTCGTAGGAAGTTGCGGAGGGTGGTGGTAGCTTGGATGATGATAGGACGGCTCTGTCTGCAGTGAAAGATGTGGTCGTATGTTTCATGGAGTTGGCGACAGCGGGTGCAGCGATGGTCCACTCGATCCTTGTGTTTGCGAGTGCGGATGCTCATTTCTTCATTAGTTGCCCACAGCTTGTAGGTGAGTTTCGTTGCGGCTTTGCGACCTGCGCTGGTTGTACGGTACAAGGCAGTTTGAATCGATGGCCAGTGCACACTGTCGAAGGTGTCAATGTCCCATTTCTCGGTATCCATGATATAGCCTCGGAGAGCGGTATCTTGACGTCGGTATAGAAGGTCAACGTTGAGTTTGCTGGAATGAGGAGTGCCATCGACGAGAAGGTAGGCGGAGGTAGAAGGGAAGACGGGAGGAGCGGAGGGAGGGCGGCATCGTGTGCAGGTGTGGGCCAGTGTGCAGGAGGTGTCACACATTTTGTTGATACGTACAGGTGGAGGAAGATCTTCGAGGGGGACGTCGTCGTCGTCTGATTGATGAGATTTGACATGGTGGCGGGCAATGGTAAATGGTAGACTTTCTTCGACTTGGAGGATTTCTCTTAGAACGTCGCTGTGTCGAACGGTATTGTATTTGACTGATGTTGGTTTACCGTAGGAGAGCCGGGTGAGGACGCCGGTATTGTCCATATATTGGTTGCTGGTAACTGAAGGAATGGGGTGTCCGAAATGTTGTAGGTAGAGAACCGAGGCTCGTAGAAGATAGAGAGCGCCCAAGTAGCCGTAGGCTTCCGCTCGGAGAGTACATGTAGGTTCGGCGCGGGAGTGACTAGTAAGGAAAACGGACAGGGTGGTTGGGGATTGGACACGACTGGCGTAGGTGGTGGAGAGGCCTCGTACTGAGCCATCCGAGCCGAGGTAGAAGTCGCCTGTCTGAACTGCATGGAGAAAGTTGTTGGTATCTGCCGGAGATTGGGGAAGAACATGACCGAAGACCCATCGTTCGTGTGCTGGACGGGATCGTAGAAATGAAGAGAAGGTAGTAATGGAAAGCGGAGCAGGTGCTGGAAGGATTTCTTGGCGGGCGTAAGAAGGGAGTCGGAACTTAACTTTGACTTTGGTGAGGGCGATGGGTAGGGCGGTGGTGGGGGGAGGTGTGGTCATGACATCGACGAAAGAGATCAGTGTTTTTGCTCGAGTGGGGGTGCGATAGAGTAGCCACAAGGGTCCTCGTTTAACAAAAACATCCGCTGTAGTATGGTCGATGAGAGTTTCCCATTGTTGAGTTCGTCGAGGAACGACTAACCAGTGACCAAGAGGACGGCGCAGGGTAAAGTCATCGTGCGTGTGGCACTTCTTGAACATCGCTCGCCATTCTGACCATGCTTTCGGGCCCGGTTCTTCTTGTTTGGGCCAGGAGAGGAGATGGTGTCGGCGACGTTGCCGGTTGAGGTAGAGAAACTCGGGAGCAAGAGATTTTCCATCGGACTTGGTCATGTCGGAGAGGAACTTGAGACGGAGGTAGAGGCGCACGGCGTTGATCCGAAGAAGGGTAATGCCTTTGTAGAGGACGGTAGCTGCGTTCATGATGGTGGTATCGTGTTGGCGTTGTGGTTGAAGCTTGAAGGTTTCAGTGACAAGGGTGGCGTTGATGGAGGTGTTGAAGTGCCAGGTGTTGGTGACCCAACTAGGGACGGCGAGGGATTTGGCGTCTGTGATGGGATAGCTGAGAGGTGGTTCGAGATGGCCGATGAGTAGGTAGAGGTAGGCAAGGACGTGTCGAAGGTGTCGTCCGACAATGTCGTTGAGTTGAAGATGCCCAATGAGAAGATTGGCATGTGTAGAGCCCTGTAGGTCCCAGCAGGTAGGTAGTTGTGCGCCGCCGTAGTGATAGCTGCCGTGCATGACTTCGAGTTTGGTCGTGCGCTTGAAGCCCATAAGAGATTTCAAGGTGGGCATGAAGATCTTGTCAAGTTCTTCACATTCTTTCAGAGTCAAGGTGGTGCCGGCAAAGATATAGCGGAGTTTTGGGATGATATAAACGGGGATGATGATAGCCGCTTCTTCAGTGGTGAGGGATACGCTCTTGGTAGCACGGACCATCTTCTTGAGGATCTTACGGAGAGCCTTCATCTGTTGCTTATTGTTGCCGCTTGGGGACGTCCAGACGCCGAGAGTCTTCAAGGAGGATTCTGTATCGATGCGGTCAATGACTTTGGGCTGATTGTCGACACTGGATATTATGGTAAGATCACCGGGGGTATGTTCGATGGACCGTAGATGGGGCATGCCGTTGATCCAATCCCAGCTGACGTAGTACCAATAGCATTTCTTCAGATTTAGTTTGCCGCCACTGTAGAACATAAGCTTCTCCCAGGTCTGCGCTCGAGTTTGCATGCGGGCCATGGCTTCGTCGTCCGAGAGATCTTCGTGAAAAAGGATATCCCAAAGGTCAGTATCGTCAACAAATGCGTCAATGATTTTCTGGATATGATCGACGTTCTCAGGGTCCGGGATGCCAGGAGTAGGAAAGAGAGCGTTGTAGGAGTTAATCAGAACGATGGAGACGGCAAGCCAGATGGCTGGAGCTGAACCACTACCTTGGAGGACGCCGTAGACCTCGGATATTGCGTTTCCGAACCAATCGTCGCTTACACCATGTTGTGTTTTGATGTGATACTCGGCAGCTTTGAGAAATTCAAGTTGGAACTTTGCAGCAATGGGAGGAAGACCAAGACGTTGGCAGCAAATCTGTGATAGGATCGGGAGGATACGATCGTAGCAGGCAGAAGCATCATTGTTGAATATGGTAGCTTTTGATCGTGTCAATCGGATGAGATCAAAGGAGCAGACTTTCAAGATGACGGCAGACATGGCGAGGGCTCCGGGCTTCGATCCGAATTGTTCCGCAGGGATGCGATCTCGGTGGAGAGAATGACGCACAAGTCGTTTGCCCCAGACAAGGCGAAAGTACATGTTGAGGTCGGCTTCGATGAGCTGGATTACTCGCAGACGGCTGATATGGTAGTTCCCTTCTTCCTTGAGTAGCATCACT
This sequence comes from Herpochondria borealis, assembly GCA_032274145.1. NCBI lineage: Eukaryota > Rhodophyta > Florideophyceae > Ceramiales > Ceramiaceae > Herpochondria > Herpochondria borealis. Next base: position 6,093 of record JAVCKV010397123.1, on the reverse strand, counting down.
TGGAGAACTTTTCGCCAACGCTGTAGGATGAAACTGTGCTGTACACCTAGGTTCAGAAGACGAACCACAAGCCCGGTGAAGTGATCATTGGCAAGGAGGGCTTTGTAGATGCCGTAGTGGCGGCCGGACATGGAGGAGGATTTGCCTTCTGATGCTTTCTTCATGCCGTCTCGGAATTGTTCAACTGTCATATCGTGGTCGAGGACTTCTGGAATGACGGTCTGCATTTGTCGAAGAAATTCCGCAAGGATAGGATCAAGATCGGGGAAGGAGGAGAGATCACCGTTGAGGATAGCTCGTTCTGTTGGGCTGGGATCAAAAGGTGGAAGTATCTCGGAGTAGGGGGGTTTCGCCATGTCAGTCTCTTGGGCTTGTCGGAAATGTTCCTTATTTCGATTGAGGAGTGCAGCAAACAGTTCATCGACTTCCGTGACTTCTTCGTCGTTGCCATGTTCATCTGGTCGGATAACTTTTTCCAGCCCTGAGCCAGCGGAACCTTTATATGCCACACGCAGTTTTCGGAAGGTACGTCGTTTAGCTTCCTTGACAAGGAGTTTCCGAACTTCCTCTGCTTTCTCCGAGTGTCCGGCATCGTCATGGACTTTGACTTGCGATCTGAGAAATTCCTGTCGGAGTCGCGAGGCATCTTTCTTGACTTTGCGTAGCGTTTTCCATGCTGCCTTGAGTTTCATGACGACATAGTGCAGGGCGCCGGCAAAAGTCTGTTCCGCTTGGGCAGGAATTGGGATAATGATCTGTTGAGAGCGTTGCATTCGACGGAGGTAGGTAGTCCAGGAGCGTACTTCATCTCGTGCATCTCGGTATTGGACGGACCAGGGCGGGGCATTTTGCACTCGGCGCCGGACTTGAGCTTCAATGGTAGTGACAGTGTCGGTAAGTACTTCATCGATTGCGTTGCAGAGGTTCTCGATTATGATGGGTTCACTCGCGGCGTTGAGTTGGGATTCGAGTTCCTGCAGCTGTTCGTTCTGTTCAAGGGCTGTGTTGACGCGTTGTCTGAATCGGTTTGCTCGGGGTTCGTCCTGAAGCCAGAAACCACGTTGGGAAGGGGACGTAGGATCAAGGTTCTTTTTGTTGAAGATACAGGTTTCGAGGTCAACGTAAAGTACAGCATGATCAGAATCTGGTCACTGTCACACCAGCAATATCCGTCCGTCCGTCGTCCGTTTTCGTACGCCGATCTCTGTAGCAACCGCACCACCATGACGACTCCATCGTCCGCCGCCGTAGCCGCTCCCCCCATTGATCTCAACAATGGCAAGCCTGCTCCAGCCCCTCCCCCCAACATAGCCCCTGCAACGCAACTTTCTATCGGACAAACGGACAAGAGATTCATGAGTAACATCTCGATTGAGTTCAAAGGTAAATCGGCGACATCACTCCGTGATCGCATTACGACCCTTTTCGCTGTCCTTCTCCAAGCTGATAAGACAATTCAGCTCCATCCATTCGATCCTACCACTACGTCCCCTGTTCTCTCTACTACTGCTGAAGTTCCACCTAATGATGTCTCCGACTATGTCTCCAAAGGCAAAGAACTCAAAAACGGCACTAAACACCATGTATTGATGAGCACGACGCTCCGCCTCAGCGCAATCAAAAATCATACAGGTGTCATGTCTCACCTTGGAAAACACAGCATCTGGTTGCGTCCCCATAGCATCAAATCGCATGATATCATCAACGTTGGATTTATCTTTCGCAAAAACTGCGATGCTCATTCCCGTCACGAAATTCATACAGAGATGGTCCAAGCACTCAACGGCAAGTTTCGAGAGTTCCAGCTGATTGCGCGTCATCCGTTTTACAAACAAGGCATTACAACAAAGGCGTGGATGCTTCAAATGGACAAAGCTGATTCTGCTCAATGGCTAGAGCCTATGCTCAAAGCTTTCCCTCTTCGAACTGAAGACATCGGCATCCAACTCGTCCCCTTTACCTCAGCCGCTCAAGACCGCAACAAGTCTATGTTGAAGGTGTTTTTGTATCAGAACAAATGGCTCAGGGAACAATCAGTGATCCGTGTCGACAATCTACGTGGCTTAGATGCCCCGCTAGTCGAAACTGCCCATCCCACCGAAACAACGACGATCCGCTCCCACTTTCAGAATCTTACGGTTGAAGACTCCACGGATCCTCTCTTTCTCTCGGTTAGTCAGTACAACTCCGGCCGCGTCACCTTTCTGGTTAAAAACAACAATTATCACGAAGCGACTGAATATGTTGACGCATTGATTGATACATACATCGATAACCAATTGGACCCTGCATCAAAAGCTGCCATCACCTTTCCCGGTCGTTCCCCAGTGCGCATTGGACGATCCCGCATTCCCCATGTGATTGAACCGACCCTTGTGCAAGTCAGCGCCTTACAATTTCCTGAATTCGAGATTGATCTTACCGACGACGACGCCATCTCTGTGTGGTCCAACCACCGTGCATCAGGCAGCTCCTACGCGAGCGTTGCAGCCACTGCTACCTCCTCCGTTGATTCTCAACCATCCTCCTCCCCACCTACCAAATCGGACAATACCCAACTTCCACAGAAACGATCTGCCGAAACTGCCCTTACTGCCAAGCAAGCCGAAATCGATACCTTAATTGCCTCCATTCAGACCAAAAACACAGCTCTGGAAACTGCGCAAAGCGAATTGGAAAAGGCCGTCACCGATCTGCAAACCTCGACCAAAACCACTCTGCAAGAGGTCCATCGTATCAACGAAGCTACCACCCGTATCAACTCCACGCTGACAACTCACTCCGAACAGATGACCCAACACAACAATATACTCAATGAACTGATGCTCGGCATGAATGAGATACGCATGCGTCTTGGCTCGAACCAGTCCTCGCCTCCGAGAAAAATCTCCCGTACTACCGATTCTACCGCTATGGACGGCGTCATCCCAGTTTTGTCCGGCCTTGATCTCACTGCAGCATTCCAATCCCAGGCTCGTTTCACTCCACCTACGGCTCCCATTCCGTCCATCCCCGAAGAACCCCAATCCACTGCCCCAGCCACCACCGACTCCGATAGTGAATATCTCAGCGAGACTGATCTGTACAGCGACGAGGTTTTTCAAAGTCCGATCAACGACACCAAGATCCCACCAGAACCTGGAAACCCCCGCCGGTTTGAATAACAGCCACTCCAGCTACTCTAACTAACATAGATAACACCACACTTCTTCTCACTTCATTCACTCCAACCACAGCCAATCCAACATCACCTCCCACAGCACCTCCCACAGCACCCCCAACAGCACCCCCCACATCTCCTCCCACATCTCCTCCCACATCATCCCCGACTTCCTCCAATGGCCCCCACAAAGCACAACCGCAAGCAACCTGGCCCAAAGTGTGCTTCCATCCGCGCCCTCCGAACAGGTCAGCGCGACATCACAGCGCTCGTCGACGAAGCTCGTCGTCGCGGTCGCTCCACGCACCAGCGCTCCGTACGGGATGGTCGCGCCAATGCCGTAGCAGAGACCGCCCTGCGCCACGCCGATAGCGTCACAGAGCTCTTCATGAATAACCTTCTGCCAGACGTCACAGCCGCCGAAATTGTCAAAGCTATCTACGAGACCCTCTATGCCATTGACCTCATTCCGCTGGAGTACGTCTTCCGCGTTCTCGACTCATCCGACCCATTCCCGGAGTCCCCAGTCCTGCGCTGTGACCTCCGCCCGGGCAACAGAGGCAAGCCCCCGCTCGCCCATGTGTCAGTGCGTAACCTCCACATCGCCCAGCGCATCGTCGAAAACTCACCCATCTCCGTCATGTCCAAAGACGTCATTGTCGCCTTCAGTCACAGACCAGTGCTCCCCGGCCTTGGTACAGCATGGCGCTCTCGTCGCGACCCCGGTTCCTATGCCTGGGCCGTTGGTATGATTCAGGTTGGCGAAAAGCTCTCCGATGACCGCTTTCGGTCGTTCTGGACCTCATCGTCTTTCTTCGACCTCTCTGAGAACTGCCATATCGAACTTAATCCCATCGAGCGTATTCTCGCCCTCAAGCTCGGTCACAAGCAACATGTTTATGCCTCAACGTCGTTCAAACGTTCATTCACAAAGTCAGAAGCTCTTTTTCGCATCGAGGTCCCATTTCGTTCTATCATCCATCTCCCTCAAGCCGAAACTAGCC
>JAVCKV010397013.1:0-12855 GCA_032274145.1 Herpochondria borealis | reverse complement strand
GCGCCGAGTGCACTGACCTAGATCTCCTAAAATATAGCAGTGTGTCCTAACCGTGAGCCATAGATATAACAGCAGTATCCAGTGGGCGAGACACGCAATCTGGCCAATCAGTAACCGTGGCACTCCAAAGTGCTGGAGTAGCGAAGTGGCGGAGTCCTAGAGTGCCCCAGAATTTGTCCGACCGTAGTGGCGAAGTGGCGAAGTGGCAGCCGACCCCACCACCGAGGATGGGCGTACACGTGTCGATTTTCCCGGCGTCTGTGCCCGGCCCCCTTTGCGCCGTACTACAATAGTATGTGCGCAAGGCTCTTCAGGATATAATTGACCGTCGTCAAAAGCGATTAAAGGACGGTGGTATTTCGGAAAACATTCAAACTCCCCAGGCCATTTTTGAGGCTTTTGTGACGGAACTGAATGCGCCCATGTCTCTGCAGAACATCCGCGCTGCACTATGTACTACTTTGTACTTTCAACGCGATGCTCTCGTCCGTGAGGAGTACATGCTTTCTGTGGTACAGAAGAAAGCCCCAAGCAAGTTCCTGATTACGTCCAGGTTCCTATCGCATATTGTGATTCCGCTGAAGGGTACACATGCAATTGAACTTGACGCTCCAACAAACTTCCATGCACGCCTGTTTCTTAACACTCTACTCTTCTTTACTGAAAGTTCCACGTCCAAGAAGAGAAAGAAGGGATCTGACGTGCCTGTACTGGACATTAGTACTTTTTCGACCTGCGAGACGCGTGTGGGATTCGGAATCCAGACTGTATCCCGATGCTGGGACATTGTCGCGCAAGGCATGCAAGTGGAGTCAGCTGGAAAACTCTTCGAGCAATACCGTAAGCGTCACGATAACACTAGTTTTCAATGCGTAAAAGAAGACCCTGAAGATTGTTAAGAAGGCACGCTGACGGACGTGGAGATCAAAATTCGGTCGAGCCGTGCAGAAAAAGCCGTTTCCTCTTCCATCACGATTCGTTCCGACATTTTGATTCTACTCAATTCGTTCCTCGACTATATGCAGTTTGCAACGAAGAAAAATAGACTGTACATGGCGGACGAACAAGCAGCTGTGAAGTTCATGAGTCCGTTTCTCAGGTTCGTAGGAAGAATCCCAAAGCGAATTGCGACAATACCGCAAGAAGTCCCGAACAAACTTGCATACATTCACAAGCCACGTAAATCACATGAACGTCGCACCAATGATGTCTCCGATGTTGACTATAAGGCAATCGACAACTATATCAAAGCTACCGATCCTGCCGTACGTAGTGAACATTTCAAAACAAGCGTGGACAACGCCCTCAAGGCTTTTGAGAAGGAAATTCGTAAGTATGTTAAAGAATTCAACTGTGGGTATGGCTAACTCTTTGAAAAATATGAAGAGAAGGAAGGCCAAACTCTGATGACCAAGGCAAGGTTTGTCATTGCAGACCCCCCCGTTCATAACACGCATTGCTAGGAATCTGCATTTCTTTTCACACGACGACCTTGCAGCTTCAAAGATTCCAGAAGTGTTCAAGTGTATCGACGAGGTACTAGCACCAGGAGGACAAAGAGTTATGTTCTGCTCGCCTCTTCAGTTCGCAGACTGGTATCAAGCTGTGGTTTGTTACAGAATTTATGGACCACCAGCAAAGAAACGTCAAAGCTACAGTCGCAGACGTCGTAAGGGCCAAATCTATATGGCAGAGGAAACTGGGCAGGTCTACGTACGCAGAAAAGGCATTGTTTCTTCAAGGATCCACAAGTCCTTCGGGCACACCAATGAGTGTGAGATGACCATCCACTTCTGGAAACAGAATGGAACGGTTAAAGATCAAGACACTGTTGCGTAAAATGCCCAAGGTTTCATACAGGACACTTATCCACGTTATTGTAATTTCATGGCCGAAGTACTTGCTGTTATGCTTCCTGAAGCAATTTGGTACCAACCGCGTGGAGAATACAGTGCACTTCGCATGCTGCTCCCCGGAACAGAAGTCTATAATTCTCCTTTCAGAGTTGATTGCACAGTATACGACACCTAGTGATTTAATTGTGTAATTCCTCAGTGGAACGTTCGCTGTAGCCAAGGCCTGCATGGTAATACATCGACTACGAATGTTGGTTTGGTATGAGATCGATTCGGAGTGTGTCAATATTTCCTCCAACCGATTTTGCGCTGTTACGTTGAGGCAATTCTGCGCCATCAATCTCCCATTCCAAAAGGCTAAATTTTCAAGGAACATGCTAAGATCCTCTACCGTGTACTCATTCGAGATGTACGCGGCGTGGGAGGCCGCAATATCAAGTGGCGCATACCGCCGGTTATGGATGAGACACAGACGTTCCTGCATGCGGTTTACTACTCCATAGGCGTACTTCCTGGCAACCCAGCTTTCGCAAGCCGGCATATCAACTGTGCACCTCATGCATTCCCAAACCAAATCCATGCGGCATTCAATGAAATCAACGTACAAAATCTTCTACATATGCAACTGGCTTCTACCAAGACTTTACAAGCACCAAGCAAGATTTGAAACCTCAAAGCTTGAAATGGTCTATTCGCAGCCATGAGCTTTGGAAAAGCCGAAATAATCATTTTGTACTTCGGTTCCCTCTTGTATTCAGACCTTTCCCAGTTTTGCAAAAGCGAGAAGATCTACGGGTCCGGCGGTATGGGTTTTTCAGTTTAGGCTTAATGTAGTACGCCATGAAAATAGGTTTGACCGTCAAACTTTCCGGGAAAACGGCTCCTCGGATGGCGCACATCGTTGCAGCTCCATTTTTCACGGCACGTTTCATTAACGACCTTGCTTGCCAATAGGACGATGAAGAGAGCTAAAGTACGTCTCCAACAGCAAAATTTCGAGTTGAAAACGCTGAGTCTTTTCGAAGCAGTCACGGCACAGGATTCGGCTTAGTATCTCAAAACTACATAACCATCCGGGCTATTCGAAACAAAACTGCGTAAGAAAATTTATACGCTTCATATGGTACCATGCACAAGATGCAGAAAACAGTCGCTTTGGGGAAGGAAGAAGAAGTGGTTGAGAATGGGAAGGATCGCGGTGAGTACTATTAGGAGGAAAAGGTTTCCTCTTCTGAGTCGGAAAATTCGCATTGAAAGTGGAATTGATAGTGCAACTGAGGACGAAAGTAGTTCGCAATAGAATGATACTGGGTCTGACGAAGAGTAACCAGGAAAAACTAGTTTCCGATAAAAAAAGCCTATACTTTTTAAAGCGAACGATCAAAAAAGTACTTTTATGCGCTATCGGATCGCTGTACACTTTTTCATGTACGGGAAAATAAATTGTAGTACAGCGCAAGCTCTTCCAGCATTATAATCGTTTTCTAAATGTTTCACCCTTAACTGCTGTGGACAATGAAATCTAACCCGACGTGGGAGACGTTTGAACCACTTTTGAGATACAAACCTCATAGTCAAATTTTCTATCCGATATAAGTATTTAAGCAGGAATTAAATGACTATAAACGTATGAAAAGAATAAATGTAGGGTTTTGGCACCAGTCTTAATATGCAAAGGTCATAATTTTTTAGTTGGGTGCAACAATGGTCTGAAGAAAATTTTGTAAGATAAATGACACCGTCGTAATGCCATTGGGAGTTCCAGGATAGGGGAGGGTGTCAGATTCTGCGTGCAGTACCATCCATAGTATATACTATTTCGTGTACAATGACAACTTACACGGCCATGACAGGTACCGGAATTACTATTAGCAATGGGAGCTAAATGTTGAAGCGATAATCAACTTTGTTCAGTTTCAATCCAAAATTATCTCGATAACTAGAATATGTAACTGACATAGAGGTTTTAACTCCAATCTTAAGGTGATTGCGGGGCACGTATATTGGTGACATGTGATTTTCTTGGAAGCATACAGTCCCAAAAAGGTTACTGAGTGTCGTGCACCCGCACGAAAAGTTACGGACCAATGTGAAAAGGCCGAAACCCGAAAATTATTGGAAGTAAATCCTTGGATGTAAGACATCCAAAAAAGTTCCAAAACATGGACCAAACATTTCCAAAAACTCCAGACTTTCACGTTTTGGGCGCTTTCTGCATGCTACACATTCAGACTTTCATGAGATGGAAGAATACTTCCAGGCCAAGGGACACGGACGTAGTTGGTGAGTTATGCTTAGTACTGTAGTAACTGCATGTAAATATGCACGGAGTCAGTAGTTTTTAATATTGATAAATAAATACAATGTCTTTCCAACATTTATGGTCGACGATTTTCATGGTTTACGCCAATGACAATTAAATTTCCTTTTTAAAAAATAAGACAAAAAATAGAGTTTTTTATTTTCTTGTCTTATTTTGTATAAACAAATTTCTAGTTGTATTGCTCTAATAGACATTATTTTAATTATATTCTCTTGAGGCCCCTAGAAATTGACCAGGTTTCTCCTTGGCTATTGCCCAGCTTCTGTTTACGTATTTTTCATCATTTTTCAATAATTGCTGTGTACGGTATTGAAACAGTCTGAAAACTACTTTAAAAATAACCAGCAAATAATGAGTATCATCTCACCGTCTTTTTTAAGTGAAGTAATGCATAAACGATCGCATTAAAAAATTCTTTCTGTTACAAACCCGATACTGGAAATAAAAACATATCAAAGGTTTTTTGCACAGAATTATCCAATCCAATGGCTTTAATAAAGACTCCAAGATGGGAGTCATTATTCAGATCGAAAATTGCACCTTTTCCAGTAGAAGCAAATTTCATTCAACACACCATTTTGAGGGCTTATTATTTAACTATGTCAATACCATTCTACCATACCAGGTGTTCGTGAAGTTAATTTTGAGGTCAAACTTAAACGAGAGCCCATAATCTCTGGGCAGTGGTTCAGGAAGCGTGTGGTCACATCTCCACAGGACTTTAGTTTATTTAAATGAGGAAGGTAAATTTACTTCAAACGGATACTGCACAAATATTTAAGATTCTTTCATTCATCGAAAATTTTGTATTGAAAGTCAATGAAAATGACGTTAGGTTTTGAAAAAAATGAAAAGTGTAAACGCATGAACACCGAAGCCTTTGGGATTCCTCATCTGCAGCGACCATGAAAAGAAAGCACGTGTTCTCTGATCACGCTTCTTGGAAATATTAACCCACACTCATCGCATCTAAACGGTGCTGTTTCTGAGTGAACTGTAGCTCTGTGACGGTCCAAGTTTGGTTTTTGATGAAACGGGTGTCCGCACAAGTTACAAACATATGGTTCTTCCTACTTTCCGTGTATTGTGTATTTGTTTTGGTCAGCTTAAAATGAAATCTCTCTAACGTGTAGGAGGGTAGTATGAAAACTTACATAGTGATGAATATTGGCTACGTGTCTCTCCTTATGATGCTTCCTTCCAAATGAAAGGTTACAATATTCACATCTATATTGCTTTTGTGTTGATTTCTCGTCTATTCGACGGCGAAGAGGGGAATGATGTTTCGTCCCCTGGGATGTACTCTGAGTTATTCTAATGACGCTGGAACCAAGTTCACTACCAAAGTTATTATTTCCAACAGAATCGCGTCCTTTTATTCAATAAGTCGAGGATACCCGGTGCGTTAGTGGTGTGTTATCAGTATGTCCACGTTGAGTCATCACGTGGACTTCATTTCCATCGAAATGATCGGAACCATGATCATCTTATTTATCTCTGGAGAGGCCTCTACGACGCATAAATCGTTTGAAGGCATTCCCAGTAAGCTCTTGGTCCATGAAGCGCTCCTAAAAAGATGATGATTATGTTCTCATGTGTTATTATAAGTTTTTGAAATACCTTTTCGTAGATCTGGCTTTATTGATTTACCAGGTTAACAAATAGTGTCAGCAGCCATATGAACGACCAAGGTTGCAACATGCAATATGTAAATGAAACTTATAGGTTTTTGTGGAAAGAAAGGAGACTTCAAACTAATCGACAGGGAAAAAGTTATTGTAAGGCATCCGAGTGACTGCAATTGAGAAGTGATAGCGAGGAATTCTTGAAATCCACTTATTGCAAAAATGTGAGTATTTTTGTATTTTAACAAAATTGACCGTTGCAGGACCCTGCTCTTCAATAGAGCATCTAAAATAGAATTTTGTTAAACTTAAAACTTAATTTCCGGGCTTTTTCATATTGTGGGGAATTCAAACCATATTTTGGTAGTTCCATAGAAGCGCGATTTTATCTTTTTACAACTATCGAGAAAATGATTGTGTACAATACATTGAAAAGATGGCTTAGGTTTCAAAGTTACCTTATAGATTAGTTTACAAGTTACTTTATACAATTAACCCCTTCTTGTTATATTACTTTCAATGATTTTGGTCTTTCGAAATATTTTGCTGAAAACAAGAACACATTTGATTATCCGCCTCATGTCCAAAAACCGTCATGACATTCTCTAAAAACGAAAATGTCGTTTATCATACATTTCTAGCTCTCCCCTCAAGATACAGTTTTAGAAAATATGATTAATATATCTGTTACGACCGTCTAAGATATTCAATTTAATATCAATACCGAAGGTAACCAGTTGTTCTATTGGATTTTTTGGGAAATTAAATTGATTTTTTCTCTGCTTCTAAATTAAACCCCTAAAATTTATATATTACAAAAAGTACGGTAACACTTTACGAAAAATATTAAAATAATTGTTGACTCCAAACAGAACTAAATTTATTGATGATTTGATAAATGATTTCATAATCAATTTAAAATTACAAGTGACAACGATCAGTGGAACAAAAATCCAATATTACTATGTTACAGTGCACACACAAATATTAAGACACCCCTCCATTTTTAAAAATACCCGTAACTACCAGGAATTACGAAGTTCCCATTTATCGTTTATTCGTGACAAAAAAATCAATAGTGATGGGAAGCTTCCAAGAGATATACGTATGTTTTGAAATTTTATAAAATTTATTCTTTGTCAGGAGGTGCGAATTAATAATAAGAAACTTAAACTCATTAGGCACCTATTAAGCGAATAGGAAACAAATGAAGCTATTTAATTCTCTAACGCTTTTCAAAGACCCTTCATAACCTTAACACACCTACATTGCACGCTCCGAATGAGCGTTTGAAGAAAAGTGCGTTTGAAGAAAAGTAAGCTCCAATTTGTTACATTCGTCCACAATTCAGGCTTCCACATCTTCAACAGATGTCAACTGCCTCGTATCTGCGTATAAACGCCTCAAAATGAATCTTCATAGATTTTAAAATTGGATGGCGATCATGAAATTTTCCAGCCCAGTCCAGAAAAGAAATTTTCTGCTCTTCAAACGACCTTTTTGTATGGTCAAATGTGCGGATCCTGGCTTTATCTTGCTGAAATTTCCAGCCATCATGATGATTACTATTCGCAAATTGTAAGATATACCCCAAGGGTTTCCGTGAATTTTTCGGAGTTTTTCTTTCTTACGAGAAGTGCAAGCTCAGACTGGCCGCAACTTGAAAAGCCCCCCTAAAAACACCCCAACTCCTCCTTTCTGACGTCTCAAAAATATACGCGGGTCCATTCGGAGGTCATGCTAGTAGAAACAAAAGTTTTCGGGCCATCAAGGATAACTATTTTTCTCATGAGAAAAAATCACAGAGCTCCAAATTTCAAAGGATATGGTCTTGAGTTTTGATGCCAATTCGAACCTTTCATCTCGATGATGTTTTTTATTTCTATTTGAACATCTACCTTTCTATATTCCAGGAACACACATAGTTGTAACAATTTTTCAAGATGGCAAACGGAAACATCGAAGTTTAGTTTGTCGCGAACTTTTTGAGCTGAGACATCCGATTTAGTAGTGTTACTGATAATGATGCTCCCCTATCGGTCAGAAAGCTTACTATTCAATTCCCTTTTTGCGATTTTTGCGATTTTTGCTCCCAAATCGGATATTTTATACGGCTGTTCGCGGTCGATTCTTTTTCTCGCAGTAAATCTATCTGAAAAGTTCTCCACCTATTGAGACTTGATTTGGGCCCCCCTTTTCGGGAGTAAATTATCTTTTTCCCAATAACTTGTTGAATATAACTTGAACAAGTTACAAAAGAATTGATTCTATCATTTTAGAGTTTCAGTTCGTTTTTTTGTACTCAAAGAAGCCGATTTTAGCTTAATATGTGCCTAGTGAGCTTACATGTCTTAATATTAATTCACACCTACTGACAAAGAATGAATTTTATAAAATTTCAAAAAATGCGTACATCTCTTGTAAGCTTCCCATCATCATTGTTTTTTGTCGGGAATAAACGATAAATGGGAAGTTCCATAACTCCTGGTAGATACGGGGATTTTAAAAAATGGAAGGGTGTCTTAATATTTGTGCTCGCACTGTATTTGTCAATTTTTTGACAATTACGGGTTCAATATTACTTCGAAGGATTCTTTTCTTCCCGTGCCGGTTTGTCGGCGTGTTTAAACACAGCTCGAAAATTCTAGATCGACCCAATTGGCGCTGCGAAGTGACAAATTGCCAAATCTGTATAGTTTGTTACCCGTTAGAAGCATCGATCGCGTGGTGATGTGTCGCCTACACTCAAACGCATCAGATTTTTACGTACGATAAACCATGGAGCCCTATTGTTATAGTAGGAGGACATACCAGAGAGAAAAGGGGCTAGAACAGAAAAGGAAGAGATATCTGACTGATTACTGAGGCGGGAGCCGATGCTTCTGCTGCGCTGGTGGCTGCAGAGTTAAAACTTTGCTCCCTGGGCCAGGTTCAACACATCAGCGAAAAGGCTTTACAAAAATTGAAAATTCAATTCATGAAAAGATTAAATGTCTGTAATAAGTTCAAAGTGGATGTATTGTTTTCCTTTCACCGGAGCTTTGGACATTTTATGTACGCTTTTGCCCATTCAGCTCCCTTTTCTCTATATTTCACAATTTTCTGGATGTCTTCGAACATATTTGTATTGTAAATACTTGTTCTCATTTAGAAGCCCTCCTGTATGATAAAGTGAAAAAGGCATTCCGAATCATGTTATAGAATTTCAGTTTCTACCTGTTTTGCCTTCTTTTCAATACCAGGTTCTTAGTTCTTATTATATCCAGCTGGATCTTTTTGGACAATTTTAATTTCTGTGCAACTTGTATTGAATTGTCATCTATAACTGTAAGATTATTTCCATCTTTTCGTCTTGTTTGTTTTTAATCTTGCATTTCAGTTTTCAATGACGTTACCCTTGACATATCCATTAAATTGAAATGTATTATGGTGGAGTTTAGATATTGCAGCGCTTCCTTCTGTGTAAAAAAATTCTATAAATGGAAATTACTCGATGAATTTGGTTCTTTTACCAATACCAATGGTCTCCCTTATTTTATTTTTAAGATAATAATAGAAATTGTACTAAAATCGTTGGTTAAAGCCCTGTTCACTTTTCTCCGGCGTATGTATTTAACGAGGGGGTTATTTGCTGCCCGGGCTTGAATGCGAGAGAAAATTTAAAAGTCATATACTATCTACTGGTGTAAATCACCACATCAGTGCATAAATCACCATATATGTTAATAATTCAAAAATGTATCCAGTGTAAAAGTATCTTACTGTAGCAGTCAGGAAGGGTTCTTTGTAGAAATGAACGGTAATGTATTGTAACTCTTTCTGTGCATTTCAATGAACGATCCGATACGGGCTACAATATTTCACATGTTAGTCGGGAATTATACATGGAAATGTAAAAACATTCCGGCTAATATAAAGCCACTGTTTTAACTTCGGACTAACTATGCACAAAACATGCTACTTCAATTAATTTAATAACAATTAAATAGGAAGAATTAGAAAATTATTATATTGATTATTTGTTTTTTGGACTCGTGATTTGATTTTTACGCAATAGCTGTAGCTGTGTACAGGGTGTGTTGTGGGATTATCTACCAGGATAAGCATTTTCAACAAAGGAAATAAATGGTAGTAAAAAATACATTAATCTAGAGTTGCAGAGCTAATAGCAAATATGCTAAATGTGTCAAATAGTCCTTCCCAGAAATAAGCACAAATAGTATAAACCCAAACTTATTATCTTTCATGTACACTTCCTTAACCATTTGGAGTAATTGAACACACATTAAATAAATATGCAACTAAGAGAATCCCTTGAAAACCCTAGCTGATACCTGAACCAGGAGTTCTGCAAAAGTAATTCAATCTAATTTCAATTGTTGTTTTTGAGACTTTTTTCAGAGAATCGGAAAGAAATATATACCTTTCTCTCTGAAGAATTGTTCTAATTTTTTTTTGGTTAGGCTACAGAGGGTGTTTCTTATCAAGATGCACACACGGCCCCACCCCTACCCCATCACACAACTCCAGACCTCTTTCAAGCATCCCATTTTATGGACCCATGACTCCAAAAATCACGTCAAGTGCGATGATGAGGACTACAAAGATGATCTGCGCGATTTAAAGAACTCAAGCGCTGTGAGAGCGTATTCAGGAACAGAATCGTCTCTTCTACTGCCGAAAAGAATCACTAATGGTTAGGTACAATTGTCGGTGGCCTTGATCCATTCTCCTTTGTCGAGCAGCCGTATATTGTCAGAAAAAAGCGATTGGAACGAATTTCTTTCGAGGCGCTCCTCCAGTAAATGTTAAGTTTCACAGAAAGAGTGAAACAGAAGCCTGCGAAACTTCTCCTGCAGGGATTTGCGCTTGTTTTGGACGGATTGTTGAACAGAGGACACTACTGCGTTGCCGATTTTCCCCTCCGCGATAATTGCAAAAGGTATGACCATGTTCTTCTCACATCTTTTAGATTAAAGACCGAGGCGACCACACCGCTGCTGAACAAGGATGATACATGTAATATTTCTTTCGATGCTGCAACAAGTCCTGGGCTAATATTTTTGCCTTGATTGGAGACAATTCTTCAATTGATCTGAACCTCGGCAAAGTTCAAAATGCTAGAAATGCAATAAATTGTGCTAGATTGCTATAATTCCCTAGAAATGCTGGATAAAAAAACGCGCGTTCTTGATATTACTCTCAAAGGGTTTCAGAAATGGGTGTTTATTGGAATTGCTGGTTTCTGAGAATGTTTGTGAGGTTGCTAGAAATGGACCCATTTCTATCGTCAAATACAGTCTGTTTGCTAGAAACTTTGTAAAAAAAGTGTTGGAAACTTTATTTTTTGCGGTCCTTACCCGATATTAGAAATATTACCTAAATTTCAGAACTTCTGAATATCAATGTCACCATTTGTTTTGATTCTTACGGTGATGCCTGAGTTCCTGTCATTCCCTTGATCCACTTTTCCCGGGAACCTGTGGTCGTTCCAATTTGGTCCCCTTTTGATCCTCTCAAGAGCGACTCTTTTTTCTTCAAATTCCGCGCGTCTGCTCGTGCCAATCTGCTCGAAATACATCACTCCTCACTTTTCAAATGATATTTCCCTACGTTATATCTCAGCTACGTCCTAAAGTGTATCAGTACCGCAAATACCCGGAATAAGGCGCCGAGACCCTTCGGATGCATTTATAAGAGTGAAACGGAATGATTTTATTTGTGCTGTGAAGGGATGTTCCTTGACTAGGAATCTTCTCATTTAGAAGGCACTAACGGCCTTATTAGCACTACCGGAAGTTCTGAATTTGGAAAGGAAATAATAATGGAGACAGGGTTCGGCGGCTGAAAAAGGTGCACCCGCAGAAA
Source organism: Herpochondria borealis (assembly GCA_032274145.1). Classification (NCBI taxonomy): domain Eukaryota; phylum Rhodophyta; class Florideophyceae; order Ceramiales; family Ceramiaceae; genus Herpochondria; species Herpochondria borealis. The sequence continues at coordinate 1,183 of JAVCKV010397013.1, read as the reverse complement.
TCACATGCGACTTGATCGTGACCGTACGTACGTTCAAGGAGCGTACAAAATGGGTGCTCCGAAATTTTTGCGGGAAATTACGTGAACGGAAACGGATAAGAGCCGGATGAAGAACGCTGTATCGTTCTGTACTCGATAAGTTTCGGGAGGGATGACTGTTAAGAAGACGGAAAAGCAGGAGCTATATCGCTCTGATGCGTCTCCTTCGTACAAAGTGGTGAACCATCTTGATGAGTCCCGTTGAACGTACCGGTTTGATGCGCGTGTATCTCCTCATTGCCAGTGCCACAGTCACGAAAGTCCTTTATGTAGTTTTTGTTTCCCGTCACAAAGTCTGTGTTCGCTGGTTGCCCCTAGTTCGCCTTTGTCGTACACGTTTCATCAGCCAAGCTTCCCCGTCGCTCTAATCATCACCCTCTGTTTCACTCTTCGATTCTTACAAGCCCGACCGTCGTACGGTAACCTAGCTGGTGAGCAACCGACACCTTCGTTATGGTAGTTATCTGCGAGGCCGATAAATGCTAACAGTACCCCTGTGTGAGTGTTCGTCCGAAGACACTATCATTCTGGCCCATTATTCGTGCTTTTGCACCGGCCACACAACTGTGAGAAGAGCGATCGACTTCTTCGAGGAGAGTATTTTGGGAACATGACTTCTTATGTTTGTCGTCTCTACCAGCTACGCTGCGCACTGAGAAGGAGAGCTTCTAACACTCTTCGTGTACATTCTGCGACGCCTCTGGCGTTTAGGGATGTTTGCACGACATCTGCAACTAAATGATTTCATAAGATCTTTCCTCCTACCCGTTTTCAGCGTGCAATCAACTTTTTGGACCCAAATACTGTCGTGCGGAAGGCCTTCAGATTTTCTCGTCACATTTAGCGGGACTTACATTCGCAACGCGTTTCTGTAGGGGGTTCTGATTGTTTTTGTACTTGCTTTAAGTCTTTCGAGGCGGCGTGGAGGGGAATTTTTGTTATTTTCCTCCATTTCACGGTCCATCTCAGATCATCTTTAGCAGTGATCTGCATAATTTAAGTAGGAGGGAAAATTGTGCAAAATTTATTCGGCTTTAGAATTACCCTTAAGAGCAGAGCCACCAAGGGGGGGGGTCAAATAATCAAAAAACAAAATAGGTCTTTTGAAACGAAATTGACGAACTGCACCAATGCGAGGCAAGGT
>JAVCKV010396902.1:0-12856 GCA_032274145.1 Herpochondria borealis | reverse complement strand
GACGTTGATGAAGGCCCCTGGGACACGGTCGTCACCGGGTCGGAGAATGGGTGCCGCATCACTCCGTTGCTTCAGTGGGTGAACAGAGAAAACGTGATGCCCGGCGATGAAGGGGATCCCTTCCCCGATGACCATGATGATAGTGTCGAACCCCTCCAAAACGAGCCTGCCGTGGTTAAGCCAGTAGCTCTTGAGGCGGCCACGGAGGGCTTACATTCGAAACCGCGCGGTAGAGGGAAAGGCCATGTTCCGAGAACCACGAAGAGAAATGAGAAGAACAACCTAGGAAAAGGAATTTGTACCGCAGTATGCAATGCAATGGATTCTGTGCGACATTACCTCAGCTTCTTCTGCCGTAGGCGCTGGGTGGATTCGAGACGGGAGATGGCAGAATGTGAGCATTCTCGCGAGATACTGGACTCAGCAGAACGAATGCAAAGAACAGGTGAAGCAGGTGGGGAGTACGAACGCAGATACAGCCAGGACGGTGAAAAGAAGCAATGTCTAATGTCTTGTTGGTCGTGAATGGCTGAGAAGTCACACTCTTTTAAAATGACCACGGTGGGAAGTTGCATACGTATGGAAACCGCTCCCCGAAGGCCTAATTTGGGCAAACTTTCAATGGTTAGAGCGCTGAAGGAGATGAGAAGTACGGTGCTCGGTTGTTTTCTCACACAAAAAACATGGTTCGCTCACTCTTTGACTCTTGGAGGTAAAATGGAGGAAACACTTAGTTGGAACAAAAGCGAATGAAACGGTAAAAATTGGGCAAAACTGAAGCCATTACTTACGCACATCAGGGTTTGTGCGCACGCGGTTGAACAGAGCAGCGCTGCCATCTTCGACGACACTCTGGTCCCCAAAGCTCTCCGCGAAGTCTACACGAATGGTTCTGTCGCCATTCAGATTCAGAAGGGCAGATACGCACTGTAGTACAAGATTGAGCGAAGGTACTGCAAGAAGAATTTCACCAGTCGACGCAGCGGCATTTGCCGCAGTAAAGGCGTCCACTGCAGCAGCGCCCACGTCAGTGACAATGTTTTCACCAGCCGAGCGAACAGAAGCCATAGCCTTCGCAAGCTTGGAAGCAAAGCCAGTAGAAAAGAAGAGTGTCATTTGAAGCCATCGTATACACTCTATTGCTTTCAAACAACCCCTAGAGGATAAGCTATATTGACCTAGTGAGGTTCAATATCAAATGGTTGGTTGCACACGAGCAAATTGAGATTGAATCTATGCAGTGGGGACTCAAATGATCATGATCATGATCATGATCATGATCTTCTACTCTCATCTTTGGGCGGAGAAACAGGAAACGGAGCACATTAGCGGCCAGCTGATATGCAAACAATATGCAAAGGTCCCTTTATCTTACTCATCACTCACGTACGGTTCCCTCGGTATGGATAGGGCAAGTGTACAGGTTAGAGGTTGTCAATGCATTTGGTGTGATGTCATATCAAACAATATAATATGTTACATATGAAACGCTAAAATTGTGTATATATTGTCTACTGTATAATACGGTACACAAAAAGAAAAAAGGTAAAACTACTTTCAGGCTCGATCAGAGTACGTCACATGTGTGTATCGCTCTTCGGTCCATTTCGCCCGCGGATCTATCAACCGCCGATCTCACCCTCTGCCGTCGTCGTCGTCCTTTTTTGTTGTTGCAACTACGCCGTCACCTCTACCGCTTGCAGCAGTAATGTTCAGGAAAATTTTGCGAGCCTCTCAAAGGCTGGCTCCGCGTCATAATCCTGGCTTGACTCACTTTCGCGCCCTCAATTGCACCCCAACCACCACTCAACAACCGCTTCCACCCGCCCCGACGAAAACCGACCTCGATGGCGGCCGTCGCCTCGCTCGTCTCTCCAAGATGGCACTTGCGTTGCAGGACGCAATTGACTCGGAGCATATCAGCGGCGAGCAATACCCCGAGCTTCTAATCGAGCTCGAGCGCGACGTCGAGACGGCGCTCGATCTGGTGCGAGCTGCACTCGACAAGGCCGGCCGTCCGTGTACCGTCGAGGAGCTTGCCGATCGTATCTCGAACAACATCGTTCCGATTCCCTCGGATGCGCTCGGCTTCAAGCAGTACCTCGACGCTGCCGCTTTACGCGACGATCTTGAACTGAGCCTTGCCCATCTGGAGGTCCTGCCACCGCAGGATGCCATGCTTGATGGCACTGGTTTGCCGTTTTCTCGCCGAGAGCGGAAAAAGGAACTACGTCGTCGCCGGCGCGAGGCCGCTGGGCTACCGCCTGACCCGAGCGACGAGCCTGAGGAAGAAAATGGTGACAAGGACAAGCTGGTTGTGGCGCGCGACGGCGAAGAGCTGACCGAGCTGCGTCCGATCACCGTGGACCTGCTGCAACGTCGGAAGCAATATCTCGAAAAGTCGACATCAATGGAGGCGGTCATGAGAGGATACGACAGTGCCCTGCTTGAGGTGGGACGCGTGCACAAGGTCGTCAGGGGCGGGACGACCATGAGCATGCGCGCGCTGGTGGTGATTGGAAACCGCAACGGTGTGGCCGGGTACGGGATAGGCAAGTCGGACACGGTGCAGCACGCGATCGAACGAGCATGTCGTGACGCGAAGCGGAACATGTTACCGCTTGACCTTCACCAAGGACGTACCATTTTCCACCGGGCGAGCGGCAAGTTTGTCAAGTCGAGGGTGTCGCTTTGGCCAGCACCGCGTGGGACGGGGATATCAGCGAGCAACAACTTTAATGCCGTCTTTCAGTTGTTCGGGATCAAGGACATTGGTGCCAAGCTGCACGGCCCAAGAAGCCTGATGAATGCGGTGAAGGCGCTTTTCAACGCGCTGTCGAATGTGGAGACTCCGCAAACTGTGGCCGAGAGACGAGGGTTGGACGTGCTGCCTTACAACCCGACATTACGGGAATTGGGGATTCGGCAGAAGAAGATCCGGTCGTGGTAAGTAGTGGCGATGAGTAAAGTCCGCAATTGCCTCGAGTTGCGGGTGCGGGCCGTTATCACTTTTAAGTCTTATCTATGCTCCTTCGGTGCCGAGCGCTACACAGTACACAACCCACTTCACTTTATCCAAAAAAATTTTGAAGTACGCTTATTCTTAACTGTCATCATGAGCACACTCAACTTATCATCTCATGGGACAGCCTTGTTGCAGAGCGATGAAACGGTCACATCGTCTCATCCACTTTGCACAGTTTTTCTGACCTCCTACTTGCCGCAACTGCGTTGCTTTCACCGAAACTTGGTGCCAGCGCCTCACCGTCGAAAAGAAGACAGCTTGTTTACTACTCAGCCTGGGCCCCGCCCGATTCCGCTTGCTGCTTTTCATTCCCTTCCTCAACAATCGGATTCTTGCGCGGCCTACCTCTTCCCCTGCGCACACCGCTGCCTGTAGTCGCGACGCTCACTTGCGCTTCGCCGCTCACCGCGTTCTTGCGTGGCCTGCCTCTTCCTCTCTTTTGCACGGTGCCAGATGTCTCGTCATCGTCCTTGGAATCTATGTTCTCCGGGTTCTTACGCGGTCTCCCCCTTTTCCTACCAGGTAGTGGCTCACTCGATGCTAATTTTGCTTCGGGACTCTTGCGCGGCCGTCCCCTTCCCCGTTTCACCCCTGGGCTTGTCGCATCCACCTTGTTCGCTACAACTCCATCAAGTTTGACCTTCGGCGGTCTGCCCCTTCCGCGGCGCTTCGGTTCGGCAGCCGCCACCTCTTCTTCATCGTCATGTTCCACTGCCATCGCCGATTCCTCAGCATCCAGGGCAAACTCTTCTTCGCCGTCGTCGTCCCCCGTATTCCCAGCCGTGGGCAATGCTTCGTCTTCGCCTCCCACGGTTCCCCCAGCAGACGATTTGCGAGTGCGGGCACGACTTGTAGGAGTCAAGGATTTCCCGTCATCTTTGTTTTCTTCCGCGACCTTTAGCGCCGCACTTGCACCTGCGGATGACGCGGAGGCCTTGTTCGGAATCATGGCGTGAGCAAAGACGGCTCTCTCAACTTCACGGGCTGTCCACTTGATGGACGGACCGACGGAATCGCTTTTAGCCTCGTTGGCATCCTTGACGAGCTGTTCGACCTTTTCCGAAACGGCCTTGTGCAATTTAAAGTAGACGTGCGGAGTGTAGAGGCGCTTGCCAATGACAGTCATGAGGAGCTCATCCGACATGTAAGGGTAGGAGTGGTCGAGTGCGCCCAAAACGGCACTGGCCGTGGCTGGACCACAACCGCGTAGGGCGGTGAAAGATTCGATAGAGGCGCGAGGGTCGTTCAGGACCTTGAATGCCTCGGTGGAGGCGTGCACAATTTCAGCATTGGTGAGCTGTTTGGCATAACCAATGAGGGTCGGGCGGGACTGACCGCGCTGGGTCTTCCAAAAGATGACCTTCATGTACTCTCCAGCGTCGAGGTGGGGCTGATTACGACCGTTGATCGTGGCCGGGAGGTCTGTCCAGACAAATTTGTCGAGGTCCGGGAGTGAGTGCTTGGAATTCTTGGAATTGTTTGCGACATGTTTAACGGCGAGTGCGTCCGAGTAGAGCGAATGAAAATTGGTCCATGTGGAGATGGGCGCATCCCAGATGGTGTCCATCACTTATTCAGCGGCAGGAAGGGGAAGGGTGACTTGGTGAGAGTAGCGAAAATATGGGACAGTCGTGGGACAACGGGTTTGACGACAGGCCCAAAGCTCGCGCCTAGGCTTTCGATGGGTGGCCGTTTTATATGGTGCAGGTCGAAGGGCGGCCAATATGTATGATCTACGACATGTAGAGATGTATAAATGATCACGTGGGTGTGTGATCCTGGACCGATCATATACCACAGTATATATGCGGTACAACTTGTATTACCCTCCCCTATGGGGTCGTGAGACGCGATTTCCAGGTGGGCGGCCAGAGTAAATACTGCGCTGAAAAGTTTGAAAAACGCGCACCTCAGGCGTCCGTGGTTTTTATTTATTTATTTCTTTTTTATTTTTTTATTTTTTTATTGCCTCGCGTTGCGCCTTTTTTACACCCGCCCGGAGCGCGTCGTAGCTGTCATAGCCGAGCCTTTCGCGAATGGTCGCCTCCACCTTTGCCCGCTCCGTAGCGCTCAGCCCGTATCTTCTGAACGACTGTTCCCGCCCTTCCTTCCACACTTTCCAAGCCTCCCCGAGCTTGAACGCGCGCGCCTCGACCCCGCAGCGGAATCGCGTGTCCCCGGCCATGACCCGGCGGTCGCACGCCCCGGCGACCCGTTGCACAACCGCGTCCGTGACCCGTTCGGGCGCAATGCGCAGGAACCGCGCGATGGCGCGCACGGTCGCCGCAAGGTCGGCCACAACGTCTTCATAGAACAGTACGAACACGTTGCGTCGCAGCGGCTCGAGCCAGTCGCGCGTGTGGTCGAACCACGAGCCAACGCTGCGCAGATGCCCGTCGCCTTGCGGGAGCAGTCGACGTCTCACGTGCGCGTGAAAGACAGCCTCGCGTACGGCTGGGCGCTTTGCGGCGGGGCAGTCGTCGCCGATGATGCCGTCGAACAGGAAGTCGAGCCAGGAGGCCGGGTAGTCCAGCGGCGAGCGCACGACGAGGATGTGTCGCGGGGCGCGCGCGGCGTCCGTGTGGAAGGGCGCATACGGCTGGAAGGAGGAGTGGGTCTTGAAGATTCGCGGCGTCGTCGTAGGCAGTGAGGTGCCGTGCTCGGGATGATAGTCCAGCCACGGGGCGATCACCGAGATGTCGGAGAAGGTGTCGAGGGGCGGGACGGATGAGTGTGGCGCGATTTCGGTGAGATAGAGCAGGTGGTAGGTCAGGTTCTGCAGCAACGTCGTGCCCGCCTTGGGGAAGGTGGTGATGATAACGTCGGTAGGTCGCGGGTCGTAATGTTGCAGACCGGTCGGTCGCGGCACGTTGGACATATGGGTAAAGACATAGGTGAGCAGGGCATCGGCCTGCTCGTCTATCGAATTTGTTTCGTCGACTTTGACGGGCGCACGCGGTCGATCCGCTACAGTGTGGGCGTTGGTTGTGCTGCTCATGACGGGTTTGGAAGGCTTCGGGGGCTGCAAGTCGGACGGACGGGATTCGTTCGCAAATTCGACTGTGAGCTTGGGCGTAACGACCTACAGTAATAATCCCAATGTAACCCGTGTTACCCCTGCTTACCCGTACCTCCTTAAGTACTGCGACACCCACACCTTAACCTGTACCTCATTGCTTCGCCCACAAAGCCATCCGCAACAATCACGGTATCCTCCCGCACACTGCCCTTGATGCACTGCCGTCCCACCTCGTGCACCTCCATGGAAAGGAATCTCGTGGTCAAAGCATCGGCCTGTCGCCGTGCCGCCATCTTCGTCACAACAATCCCAGCACGCCACCCCTGATAGCTGCTGCCTCGTCGAACGCAACCTCAGTAACAGTCGCCCGGACGACGCCCAGATGTTCTGCCAAGTCGTTGGATACAACTGAGACATTTGGCGAAAGTATGTTAACTGTGTCGTTTTGCGGACGTCGATGCCGCCCTCAATCATAGCGCCCTGCACGCTACGCCTAGACAGCACCTTGGTGGAGCTTACCACGGCGACGTCGAACTAACTAGCTGAGTATTGGGGGTCGAGTCGAGTGACACTGTCAATTGTGGCGATGTGTGGGGCGCTCAGAGTGGCAGGGGGTACGCGGGTGAGTTGGGGTTGGTACAGAGCCCAGAGCAAACATGACAAGATGGATTGCGGCAGCAATTAAGAAGGACACAGCGCGTTTATTTTACCCTGTGATTCCGTGACAACAGTTTTGTGCGATGGCATGCGGACAGAGAGCCGGTTGAGCAGGTGTTCCACGTTGTTGATGCAGTTGGGATGGGGGCGAACCTTCCAACAGATTTCATCGAGACGGACTAGGGAGGGCTGATGATGTGGAGTATATGATGGGATTATATGATGGGAAAGGTGGGGCTGAAGTCAAGAAGGGTCCTGCGGACGTCATGTCTCGTAAGACCCTACGACTGGAAATTCGGGCTGAGTGTAGCAAACACAGGCAGAGGCAATTGAAAACAACAGAACCCCGAATTACTATTATACTTCGGCACTTATTATATAGTAATATAATATAATATATATTATTATATACACTAGTACGAGTTGTCTCTCCTTTGATACGCAACAGGCGCAATAAGTCGCCGGAGTGAAGACGGAAACAATTGTTTCCGAGTTTAGCGCCCTGGTTGAGGTGCAATGTTGGAGAGCTGGACACTCAGAAAACTACTAACTTCGCAAGAAGTAAGTGTTCGTCGCCATCTCGTATTTATTTGGTACGGATCATCGCGCCGTTACCGTCACGAAGAGCACACGCAAATAAGTTTCGATACTCATGCTCGCAATGTTCGAGAGGCATTTGGCGCCATTTCTACCACGCGCAAGGCAAGCCCCTCGAGCCAGCGGCGTTGCACGATCGAAAATCCCTTCTCCACAGGCGCAACGTACAACACGACGGCATCGTCGACCGGCACGGCGAGAAGCGCCCACTGAACTTGACCGAGCACTGGCTCAGAGACGTCTGGCGGTAGGGCGGCAGTATCCGCGACGTAGAGCACGCGCCCCTCCTCTGCAACACGACGCGCGATATCGCCCGGTGGGGGGCCGGTTTTGGCGTCGGGGTCATTGAGCTGAGCTGTGGCGACGCACAGCGTGCCGTCTCGAAATGCGGCGGCTGCGGTCATGGGTGTGAGGTCCGCGGCGACGGAGAGTGCCCACGAAGACGTGGACGCAAGTGCTGTTGATGCTCGACGCGGCAGTTGCGGCGACTCGGGGCTGGATTGAGGTTGTGGAGCGACGACCTGTGGGGCAGAAGCGGTGTCAGCGGTGTCAGCGGTGTCAGCGGTGGGGGTTGGGGTGGGGTTGGACGCGGCGCGATCGTTGAGTGCGCGCTCCTCGCGCGCTTCTTGAAGCGCGTCTGACACGGCTGTGGCGAGGACGGCGAGGATGGTGACGGCGGCAAGGGACTCTGACGCGGTGAGTGAAGGGGATGAGGCGGCTGGGGACGCGACGTGGTTGAGCGTGAGTAATGTTGCTGTGACGGCCGAGACGAAGAAGCGCAGACGCGGGCCGCGGAGCCCGGGGATGTAGAAGCCGCCGCCCTTCTCAATGGCTTTGGATGGGTTTTTGTAGTACGCCGGTTTGACGGGGGTTGGGTCGCGCCCGCTGCCGCTAGAGCCGCCACCACTCGCAGAGAGGGTGATGAGACGGGGTCGCGCAGAGAGATTGCGGGTGTGTGGCACACGCCGCGATTGCGGGTGCCAGTGCCGCTGCGAGGGCGGGCGGAGTGGGCAGGAAGGCAGGAAGGCCGGGACTGCGAGGCCCGGCATGGTAACCGTGGTTGTGTGCTGGTGGGAAGACTGGGGACGGAGGTGATGAGGCTTGGGGCGAGGCTTGGGGCGAGGCTTGGGGCGAGGCTTGGGCGGTGAGGCGGGAGGCCCCAGGAGGCGGTTGTGGTGGGGCAATGCCTGATCATTGGCGGAAGCACGTGGGCGGTGGCTGTTGAGATATTGTCAAAAGCCGCTTTCTCTTTTTGCATCCGATCAGATCACACGCGCCGCTCCACCGACGTCGTCACCAACCTCACATCGCAACGTCATGAACCGAACTTACTCGCCAAGCACTGCCTCCAACCTCCTGGCCTTTGCGGCCGCGCTTCCCGTCCCGTCGGCGGCAGTGCGACCACCGCGGCGTGCAATCCTCTCGCGTCCGCGCCACAGTCTAGCGCGGCGGCGCGGCAGTGTGTGTGCACGACTAGCCGTACCGCCGTCGAGCCGCGCAGCCGCGGGCGACGGGCTGGACGACACCAACATTGACGTCGACGGCGACGGCGACGGCGACGGCGACGGTGAAGGGGCTCACACTCACGCACAGGCCGAGCTCGACCTGCCCGAGTGGGACCAACTGGCGTCGGACGACACACACGTTGTCGTGGACGGGGCGGAGATCGCGCACCTGATCGACGAACTGCGTCGGACCGGCGCGGACGAGCTGGGAAGCACGGCGCTCGATGAGGACGACAAGGACTCTTCGTCGGGCGGCGCGGGTTTCCCCGGTGTTGGTATGGCGCTGCTGAACCTGGCGGAGCGTCGGTCAGACGAGCGGGAGGCTCGCGGGCGAGACGCGGGGACGGGGGCCGACGCGGCGGGGTCGGGCGGGAGGACGGCTGACGCGGTTGTCGGAAGCGGTTTGTCGCCGCCGTTGGGGACGGATACGGCGACAGATACGGCGACAGATACGGCGACATGGACGGGTGTGGAGCAGGGTAAGGGACAGACGGACGGGTCGGACACAGAGCGGAAGAAGGGTGAGGGGTGCATGGAGTACTTTGCCGATGAGCACGTGAGCTTGATGCCGAGCTGGGTGCGCGAAATGTATACCAACGACACGCACGACGAGTTGGAGCGCGGGGCCAGCGTGCTGATGCCGGAGACGAGCCGAGAGCGGCTGCACGAGATGGTGGCACAGGGTGTGGGGGCGGGCGGAGCGGGAGAGTCTGGGGTAGCGCTGAGCGAGCGAGATGGTGCAGACGGGGGAAACGGGGAAGGGGACGGCGAGGCAGAGGGCGACGAACGGAGCGCGGACCTGCGACACGCGGGGCGCGGGACGGGGGCGGGCGGGCTGGTGGACTGCCGTGTGCGCGACGTGGCCGAGGACTACGGGGTGCCCGAAGAGTTTGTGATCGACGCAATGGTCACGTTCGGGGTGGCGAAGCCCGTGACGGGCGGGACGAGCGTGCGCGACAGCATGGCCGGCGACGAGATTGTGCGGCTGCTGCGGTTGATCACGAGCTTCGACGCGGTGGACCTCGGCGAGCGGTACAGCGACCGGACGGTTGGCGAGGTGGCCGAGGAGTACGGGGTGGAGGCGGCGGATGTGCTTGCGGTGTGCGAGCGCGAGGGGCTGTACGTGCACGCCGGCGAGCGGACGCGGCTGTCGGTGGTGCGCGAGGACCGGGTGCTGGACATTGTGCTCAAGGGCGCCCCGCTGGGCCAGCCGTACCCGTCGCCGCTGGACGGGTTGGAGTGAGTAACCGTTTTTCGTGTTTTGGTGTACAGTTGTGCGAGTACAGAGTACAGTACTCTGGCGCCAAATTGCACGGAGCCCCCACCAAAATGGCGTTCCGACTTTCTGTAGCGGACTTGGCTACTGTAGGATACCGTCCGTACGTGCATGCGTGGATACATCGAGTAGATGCACCACACTGCTACTGTCTCGCTAAGGTCCGTGTACCTGTAGCTCACGCACCGTTTCTAACGCACCGTTCTTAACGCACCGTACCCAACCCTCGACCTCCATCTACCACCATCCACGGTTCCCCCGCCTCGCCCGTTCACCACTCCACCCCCACCATCCCGCACCATGCCGTCGGCACAAGATGAGGTCACACAAGGTGAGAGCGGAATCTCCTCGGAAAACCTCACCGCCCTAGTTCGCGCCATCATCGCCACCGCAGACCTCAGCAAGCTCACAAAGCGCATGGTCCGCAACAGCGTCATCGAATCCCTCGGCCCGCGCACCCCGCCGAATACCGCCGCCTTCCGCACGGCCGTCAGCAAAACCATCTCTGCAGTCATCACAGAGCAGTCGGCTGCTTCGCCCCCGGCCGCTTCGCCCGCGGTCCCTAATGCCGGCAAGGGTGCTTCCCCTAAAATGTCCGCCAAAGGCCCGCCTCAACCACCCTCTCCTTCCTCCCGTCCCAAACCGCGTAAACGCCGCGTGGTCATCGATGAAGACGACGACAGTAACGACAACGATAACAACAACGACAACGAGAACACTGAAGATGCGACTGATGCGAAACATACCGAAAAAGATGAAGAGAAAAAAAAGGAAGAAAACATATCCCCTCAACCTAAACACGCTGACAACCGCCCTCCCGCCATCAACACCACCCCAGAGCACGGTTCTTCGTCAAACACAAACACCACGGATCTCACAGGAAAGTCAAAAAAAGAAGTAAAAACCTCCAAAACACCACACTCTGCGATCGAAGATAATACCGACAAACTCGACAAACCTCTCAACCTTGCCAATGTCAAGCCCTCATCGAAGAAAGAAGAGAAAAATCACAATGCTGATGCCGCTCAATCGGTAAACTCGCTCCATGGCGTCGCTCACGACAAGGCCGTCGATTCCGACGACTCGGACGACGATTTCGCACTAGACTCTGAAGATGAACCAGTCGCCTCCAAGCGCAAACGGATAGCCACCCCTTCATCATCGAAGCAGCCACAAGCGAAGCGCGCTCGCCCCACACTGTCCCCCTCTCCACCACCGCGCGGTGAGCCCGAGGACGACCTCTCCAGCGATGACTATAACGAAGGCGCGGATGACCCGAGAAAAAAGGTGGCAAAGATTGCCAAAAAGCCACGGGAATCCGAGCTTGCCCGCCGCTCAACTGACGGAAAAGTAGGTGGCGCCCCGCGTGCCCCGAAAGCCAAAGCTCAGCTGCGCCCGAAACAAACAGCTGACCAGGCCAAGGTTGACCAGCTGAACGGCGTCTTGCGCGGACTGGGTCTGCGTGTACCGCCGAGGAATTATAAAAATAGGGAGGGCGACACGAAGTCTGATGTCATCGTGGCTTTTCTCCGGACGAAAGGCGTGAATAATGAACGACCGTGGCTGCTGACAAAGCGCGAGGTTGAGCGTCATCGTGCGCGCATCGAGCGTGAGAAGGACCTAGCTGGATTGGATGCGAGGTATGTTAACTTAGGAGTTTTTCGTTCCGCCGTTCACGTTTTTTTTTTTTCCTTTCTGTTTTCATGTTTTTCGCTCGGTGCTAACTCGTTTGTGATGCTCTTTGTCAATGCGTGCACGGACGAATGTAGTAACATCATTGACGATGGGCAGCGAGCGAGGCGGAGACGTCGGTCTGCTCCTTTGAAGATTAAGGAACCGGAAATTGACTTACCGTCTGACCTGAGCGGACAAGAACTATCAGCGAGCGACAAGGAGGAAGAAAACGATGGTGGGGAATACAATGCAGACTCTGACGAGTCTGGTTGAGAGTACGCGGCACTTACGTGAGGGATGAGGTCAAGCCTCCTTTTTTTATACACAACTGGAAAACTATGAACAAGCTGACGTGCTCGCTACATACTAGAGATTAGCAAGAATTTTAGAAAGCCTGTTTCACTGTGCGGTACCTACCGAATGGATGACCCATCTCCGCGACCATAGCGGGCGTTCCACTCTGGGATTTTCTTGGCGCAGTAGTGCTTCCAGTACTTGTGCTTGAGCTTGGTGAAGTCCTGTTCGTTTGTAGCAATGTGGGTGAGATAGTGTTCGAGCTTGGGGAGTTCGCGGTCGGTGTTACGCGTGACGCTAGCGTTGCGAAACGGGTGAATCTTGAGACCAGACTGCGGGTTGAGTGCAAAATTGCGCGAGATATCGTCAATGTGGATGGTATTCGTGGCGTTCCAACGGTCCGGGAACTTGCGCCAGATGATCTCGAGGGCTTTGACCTCGTGGGTGCGTTCTTCACGACCGCGGCGACTTGTGACAGAGAACATGGAGGTTCGGTCGAGCACAAAAGCGATCTTGAACTGGTCGGAAAAAAGCATGTTAAGACCGGTAAGCTTTGCTTCAAGCCAGCGCCACGACGTTTGCGACCAAATAACAATGTCGTAAAAACGGTAAACCGATGCGAGAAAAGGGTACAAACCGGGGCGACCGAGGTCGGGGATGTGCGGCGCCGTGCCACGACAGTCGAACAGGGTGTAGTCGAGATCGAGTACAAGCAGTTTGCGCCCTTCGCGCGGTGTGTTCATGATACGGCCGTCCGTCGTTTCGATGCGGCGCTCGAGACGACGACGATAGGCCGCGTGGTCGCGTAA
>JAVCKV010396792.1:0-39827 GCA_032274145.1 Herpochondria borealis | reverse complement strand
TTTAAAACTTTTTTCTAAAATAGTTTTCTTTAAGTCATTTTTCTGTTCCGATAGCAATATTTTTTCAAGTACATTTTTGACACTCGAACTCATATCCACGGGGATTTGGTCTATTAGTAGTTACTATTTCAGAGCAATCTTTACAATAAAATGTAACGCTTCCTCTTTCGGCATCAAAGGTTTCACGTTTTTCTCCAAATTCTTCTATATTTACGAGGTCTCAAAAATCTCACATGAGCTAGATAGAGTTATTAAAATAAACTGAGGACTTCTTGCTTTTTGTTTCACAGAGTAAGGATTCATTGTTCTTCCAGCTCAAGAAAGCATTTTTGTGTTGCTTCGACATCAGTCATCGCGTCATGGGCTCCGATGAAGTACTCTCCGAAAAGTTTTTTGTAAAGTTCTCCAAGTTTTGGGTACTTAAAACGTTCTCATTTTCATAGGAGTGCGCAAAAATCTACGGTTGATTTCATGGTGCAGAGTGTCTGATCAGGAGCATAAAGGTAACTCTTCTCATATCGCTTGAGCTCGAGCTTCAACATGTCCTCATCATATTCTATGTTATGTCAAATGAGAACATCAGCTTTATTTACAAAGTCCATGATTTTATCTATTTGCTGAGACATATTCGGGGCATCTTTGACATCAATGTCATAGATATGATGTACTTGAGAAGCTCAGAAGGGAATAGATATTCCTGGATTGATGAATATATTTATTCGTTCAAGTTCTTTGTATTTCCCATTATCTAATTCTCAAAGAATTCCTGCAAACTGCACAATATGTGGTTGTTTTCTGAGATCAATTTCTTTTTTTTGAATGAAACCTGTCGTTTCTGTATCAAAAAACAATATTTTAACACGTGTATATATTTGAGATATTTTATAATATTATATAAAAAGAGGAATCGATTACAATCGATTCCTCTGGGTTTTTAGTATTTTTGAATTATGCTTTTGCCGCGTAGAAGTTTCGACCAACTCGCTCTATAGCTTTTTTATTTTGAAGATTCATGTAGATAGTTGTCTTTTTTACATTTCGAACCTTAAGTACTTTTTTGATAATATCTTCGGTATTCATTGGACCTCCATTTTTCCCGAGAACATCAAGAATTACATCAAGAACGGTTCCTGGTTTGAAACCCCATTCTTTCAGCGCATAAATCCCTCGTCCAATCAGAATAAACTCTTCGTTTCGAATGAGTTCGTTATGAATAGTATTTACCTTCACACTTTCTCCTAAGTAATCAGATATTTTATTTGAGATATCTATGAAATGCATTGGAAGTTTTTCTTTCTTCATAACATAGATTGCCTTGTCTTTAAGTGTTTTTGGATTGAGTATTTTCCATCTTGTCAGTCCAATGAGAATTTCTTCTCCTTTTACGATATCATCAAACACATCCAAAACACTGTCGATAAAGACAGCTTCAAGAGTTCCAACCTCTTCTCGTACACTTTGGGCAATTTGAGAATAAAGTTCAGTTCGTTCCATAACATCTTTTTTTCTTTTGAGTATTTTTAGTGCTTCTCTATGAGAAGCGTCAATAGACTTTCGAGAAATATTTGGAAGGGTAAAGTAAGTTTGTGTTCCAAGTCGTGGTTTTGACTTTATAATTTCAAAGTCAGATTGAACAATAATTTCTAGGATATGAGAGTTAATTTCTTTTGAAAGATCCATTTGTTTGATGAGGGCTCCCACAAGTTTCTCTCTTGTAAGAATTCCTCCATGATGTCAGAGTACTTCTCGAGCCATATCTTGTATCGCTGATAGTTCAGTAGCCTTGATGATTCTCCCAACTTTTTTGATTCCTGCATCTTCTATTTGCCGAACACGTTCACGAGTAATAGAGGGTTTAAATGAATTTCAAATATTTTGAAGTGTCTCTTTCAATCATTTGAGCCCTATACGTCTCTCTATTACTGTACGCTCTTTATCAGAGAGAGATCCTAAGACATTAGAAAAAGATTTCTCTATGACGTTTTTTGTAAGAGTTGCTTCCATAATATTGCTTTGGTTGAATGTTATTGTATTTTCATTTATCAGATTTCTGCTTTAAAATATAATACTTGGAATATAAAAGTCAAAGTTTTTTTATTTTAAGAGAGATGGATATTTAAAAGGGGAGCGTCATGTTATCTTTTTTACTTTCTGGGGAGAAATATTGATTTTTTGTTTCAGCTTCATGGATATAGCTTCCTTTTATATTTTTTCTATATTCATTTCTTATCATGAGAGATCAAAAAAACATAAGAAGTGACCCTGTGAGGCAAAGAATGAGTCCTTTTCCGTATAAGATATTTGCAGAGAACATTTGAAGTCCTTGAATAAAGAAATAGCTCTGTAGTGTGAGTATGAAAATAATGAGGGAACTACACAAGCAACAAAGAGTATCTGAGAGTTGTATGAGTGTGAAAAAGCGAATCTTTTCTTTACGAACAGTAGATAATATCGAGAAGCTACTGAGAGCGAGCAGTACAAAAATAAAAAAACCAACATATCATATATAAGCTGAAAAGCTCCAAAAAGACATTACATCATTTGAGCTTGAGGATATACTTCCATCGAAGGATGATACCCATGAGAAAAAAAGTGAAATACAAGATATAAGAATTCATAAAAGGGTAAGTCTTGATCACTGAGTTATGTGAGCACTACGGAATGTTACTTGCTCTCCTGAGTTGAGGAGAAATCTTTGTATTTTTCGTATGAAATGAGGATTCTTTCGTGACATAGAAGGGTTTTTATTGTTTTTCAATTTACAAGAGGACTACTTTTTCTTATACTTTATTGTGTTAGCATCATAATACAATGGAGTGGAAAAAACTCAAGAAAAAACACACATCCACAATACTTTTTTTGATATCATTATATTAGGACTGAGTTTTATTGTCTCTCTTTTTCGTTCACTTTGTCTCTTTCTTTCTTTTGGGTGAAATACGAGCTATGAAAGGAGTGTGTCATTCAGATTTTTAGACTTTTTTGCAAGGCAATGGCCAAAAAGCTTCTGACTCAGGCCGACTGCATATGCAGGAATGCGACTTATTTGAGATTTTTTTCACCATGTATTCTTCAAAAAATAGTATGAATAAAAATAAAGCTTGATTTTCACTCATTGAACTCTTGATAGGAATTTTAATAGTTACTTTTATAACTCTTGCATGATTTCAAGCTTTGAGTGCTGTATGAGTTGCAAAGATAAAACTTATTGAAAAAACCCGTGTTGAAAAAGAAGCGTATTATGCAAGTGAACGATTTTTTGAGCTGATAAAAAAGTGATGAACTATAGACTATGAGGAGTATTGGAATCGATATTCATACAATACTGACTATGTTTCAGGGTATTTTGAAAATACGACAGGATTTGGAAATACATGAGAGCTCTATTACTGTCAAAGCTGAGATACAAACTCTATGGGGACAGGTTGATGTTTAGAGTCATTCAATAGTCTTTCTTCAGATACACCTTCCCAAGACTACAAAAATACCCCTCAAAGATATAGTCAATATGAACTTCAGTTTATTGATCATAACTCAGACAGGGATGCAAGCTGAGATGAAGATTTGGATGGAAATATTACCTGAGATGCGGATGATTTGTATTTATGAGTCTGACCTGACGCATTTCCTCAGTGAATAGATCTTTGAGAACTCTATCTTATAAATTCAACATGAGATGAAAGAACGTATTTTAGATGGAAGGTTGGTGTTGACGTAGATGCTCCAACTTGATCAACATGTATTTGAACACAAAGTCCTGTTTGAGAATGATGTCTGTGAACGATAGAGTTTTTGAAACTTGTTGGAACAGATAGTGGGTATAATCATCTCAATGATGGAAGCCTTTGAGATAATGATGGTATTATAGATACATGGAGAATCCATCCTGACTTTACAAACGACTGATCATCTCCAGTTGCAGCAAGCAGCACGTGAAACTATTGGCAATCCATATTTTCAGATACGATTCATGTGAGTGATGCTGAATTTTATCTCTTTCCTCATAGGAATAGAGCATCTTCTTGGAGAGATACTTCAAGCACTATTCGGGTTGCCCCATACCTTCAAATCCATCTGACTTTGAAACCAAGTTGGAAAGAAAAAAGAAAAATACGAGGAACTACTCCAGAAACACAAATACGCTCAACTGTACAACTTTTAGATATTGATTTACGATAATGAAATACGACAATCCAGCTTGATTTTCTATCATTTTAGCTCTAGGACTTATGCTCCTTCTGAGTTTTACGTGACTCTATCTCATTGAATATATGTTACCATATGCTCGAAGTGTCAAAGGTATAGAAAATGCCTCACAAGCTTTTTTTGAGAGCTACTCTGGAGTTGAAGATGCTCTCTATGATATTCATAGCTGAGATATTGGGGATGAATTTGTGAAAGTAGCTACATCTCAGAGTGATTATAGTTTTTCTGTAGTATCAAATGGGACGCTTCTCCCTCCAGTATGAAAGTGAAGCAGCGAATATGACGCAGATTGGAACGCGCTTTCAAAAAATCAACCCGTGCAGCTTCTCATTGGTCAAGGTAGACTCCTTACAGGAAATGCTCGAGTTGTAATGGATCACCGAGTTGCTGATTTTGACGGGCTCTCTGGAGCTTCAAATCAAGACACACTGAAAACAGTTGATGGGGATGATGAAATGATTCTCTGGCAGTTATCATCATGAAGCTGAACACTCTATACAGAGGACTGAGTCTTAATCACAGAATCAGATATTAATACCTCATGAAGTAGTAATCTGTGGCAACAAGCAGGAGTGAAGTGAAATGGGGATAGTGAAAATTTCCGAGACTTTTATAATAATAACTGTGATGATGCTACAGAAGAATGTGTATTAAAAATTACCCTTATTAGAGATATTATTTCTATCAATAATGAAATACTCCCATTTTTAGAATATAAGATACGTACGTCAGAATCTATCCCAACTCGATTGACTCGTGTTATAACTGAGTGAAAAACCTATGGCTTTACTAAAAAGTTAGAACTTTCAGTTCCTCAGCAGACAACGAATGCAGCTTTTGACTTTACTATTTTTCAGTAACTTATTCCTATCTTAATTCTTTTCTTTTCTAAAAGAGGAAAGAGGCTCACTAAAAAATGCAAGAATACAAAATTACATCAAACGATGCGGACCAGAGGCTAGATAAGTTTCTCAAAAAACTTTTTTCAGAAGCAAGCCTAAGTTTTTTATATAGTTCAAATAGAAAAGGGAAAATTAAAGTTTTTAAAGAAAATAAAAAAACGAAGCAAGCAAATGAATATAAACTTCAGGTTTGAGAAGTAGTACAAGTATATCTTTCAGACAGTGAGATTCGAGATATCTCCCAGAAAGATGAAGATAAGAAATTTATAGGGAACACGAGCATGGGTTCCGTATTAGCACAAAAAGACATTATTTTTGAAGATACTGATATTTTAGTGTTGAATAAAAATCCCTGACAGAATGTTCATCCCTGAGATCATGCAACAACAGAAGTCTCACTCATTGATCAAGTACATGATTATTATAAAAACACTCTAGATAGCCTCACTTTTAAACCATCTCTTGCTCATAGAATAGACAGAGATACTTCAGGAATTCTCATGATTTGAAAAACAAAGAAAGCTCTCACAGAATTAGTAGCTTGATTTAAAAGTCACTCGAAAATTCAAAAAACATATTTTTGTCTGGTAGTATGAAAAGTTTCTCGAAGCTCTGGAACAATTCGAAAGAAACTGAAACGAATAGAAAATGCACAGCGAGAAAACAAAGTCCAAGTTTCTTACTCTGGTCAAGAAGCTATAACACACTACAAAGTTTTAGAAGAGTATAGGCTCCAACTTCCACAAGGAGAACAAGTTATTTCTGTCCTTGAAGTTACCATTGAGACATGACGCATGCACCAAATCCGAGTTCATATGATGGCACTCTGAAATCCTATTTTGTGAGATAAAGCGTATGGAGACAAAAAGCTCAATAGTTATTTTGCAAAGAACTACGGGATTACTCGACAAATGCTTCATGCTTGGAAGATACAGTTCTCTCATCCAATTACAAACAAGAAAATGAAACTGGAAGCCAAGCTCAAAAAAGATATGATGAGTTTTATTGAGAAGATAAAAAGATAACTATGGATTTATTACTTGTTTTTATATCTGGGTTTTGTGCAAGTTTCATAGGCTCTTTAGTCTGAGGAACTATGGCACTTATTTCTATGACCTCGCTATTATTCATTTGAATTCCTAGTTGACTAGCGTTGTCTACCCTCAGGTTTTGAACATTTGGTTTTCACTTTGGTTCTTTCTTTCAGTATTTCAAGGCAAAGAAAATAGAGTGGGATATAGTAATTCCACTCAGTATTCTTGCAAGTATTTGAGCACTTATAGGTTCTAATATTGTAGTGAATATTGATGAAGATGTTCTGAAAAATATTATTGTAATTGGAACTTTTGTTTTCATACCAATGATTCTTATGAATCCGAAAATGTGAGTAGAGAAAAAAGTCGTATCTCCTCGACGCAAACACATCGGATTTTTCTTATTCTTTCTTGCATCGATATGGTCAAGTAGTTTTGTGATTGGTATAGGAATTATGATGATTTATATTTATCTTAACTTCTTTGGACTTACTATTTTATGAGCAAAGGGGACAGATAGAGTACCAAGCTTGTTTTTAGAAACGATTACTCTTTGAGTGTTTATTTTTCATTGACTGGTGGATTTTACTCTGTGAGTATTATTCTTATCATGAGCTGCTATAGGATCTTGGTTTGGAGCAAAACTTACTTTGAAAATATGAGATAAATATCTACGATACTTTTTGATTGGAGCAATTGCTATTTTGATGATTAAAATCTTATTCTTTAACTAAACTTTCATAATATGGAAAAATATATCACTATCCCTACATCAGATGGGTTTGAAATAAATGGAGTTTTAAACTGGAAAGAAAAATCAGAGAAACTAATTATTTTTGTACATGGATGACAATGTGATATGAATAAGCATTTGTTTTTTAATGGAGCAAAGTTTTTTCCTCAAAACTGATACACTACATTTCGTTTCAATCTATATGACTATTGAGGCAAAAATCGTAAGTTCCATGAATGTGATTTCACAACCTATGCCCAAGATATTGATAGAGTTGTTGAGTATTTCAAAAATGATTATCCTGAGGTAATTTTGATAGGCCATAGTTTTTGAGGATTATCTATCCTCTATAGTTCGCAAAATGTTTCTCAAGCTGTATTGTGGGACTCTTCGCTCCACATTGAATGAGCTCAACTCAGAGTTTTAGAAGATATTTGAGATTACTATCTCGATAAATGAACAACTTGGTGTTACGCTAGTAAAAAAATGTTTACTCAATACGAAACTGAGAGTCAGAATAAGATACATGAGATGAAAATTCCAACTTCTCTCATTCTTGCATCGAAATCTACACTTTCTGAGAGATATCTTCCAGTAAAAGATACATTACAGAATCTCAAGAATTTTGATATTATCGATTGAGCGAATCACTGTTTTGATGAAGAATGAAAAGAAGAAGAACTCTTTGAAAAAACTTTAGAATTTATTAAAAATTAGAATGAAGAAGAATATATTTTTTGTACATGGGTTTTGAGTCCGCAAAGACGCAAGATGAATGTTTCCAGATATAGAGAATTATTGCTCTCAAAATGATTGAGACTATAATTTCTTTTATACAGACTTAAATGATTTTTCAAAAGATGGAAAAGATACCTTTCTCAAACCCCTTTCAGAGCAAGCAGAAATACTGAAAAGGACTTTGGATGAAAACGGTGAAAATGCAGAGGAGAATATAATTATAGCGCATTCACAATGATGTGTTGTCGCGTCACTTCTAGAAACTTCTAACTTCTCAAAAATAATATTCTTGGCTCCTCCCACGAATAATGATATTGATAAAACTATCTCAAATTTTGAAAAGCGTCCATGAACTATTATTGATAAGCAGTGAATAAGTACTCTGATGAGGAGTGATGGAAATAAAACTTTTGTTTCAGCAAAATATTGGGACGATAGAGAGTCTCTGAATTATAAAGAGTTATATAAAAATATTTCAGAAATAAATGCTGTATCGGTCATTTTTGCATCTCAAGATGAGATTATTGAAAATAATGCTCTGGATAATTTAGAGAATTTCGATGTATCAAGCGTAGGTGGAAATCATAATTTTGAATGAGAGAGTAGAAAGCTTTTAGTTACTGAAATATTTAAAATACTGAAATAAAACTATGAAAATCCTAGCCTTCGAAACATCTTGTGATGATACCTCTATAGCACTCTTTGAAAATGAAGTGCTTATTTCTATGTATACGAAATCTCAGATAAAAATTCACAACAAAACTGGATGAGTTGTACCAGAGGTTGCGAGTCGGGAACATGCAAATGTTATATTTGAGGTGTTAGATGATGTCCTGAAAGAAGGAAAAACAACACTTCAAGACATTGATTATATTGCTGTGACAACGCATCCATGACTTGTTCCATCACTTCTTACAGGAATCACGGTTGCGAGTACGATTTCTCAGACTTTAAAAATTCCTATTTTGGCTATTGATCATATCAAAGCACATATTTTTTCAAATTGGCTTGAACGGGATGAGTCAGAGATTCAGTTTCCACTTGTGTGTCTTACAGTTTCTGGAGGGCACAATGAGGTTTGGTATATGCAAGATATGTGGACACAAGAAAAGCTTGGACAAACTCAGGACGATGCTGCTGGGGAAGCTTTTGACAAAGTAGCCAAGATGATGTGACTTGGATATCCAGGTGGTCCAATTGTTTCAAAGTTAGCAGGAGAGTATATGTGAGACGCTACAAAGCTTTTTCCACGAGTGTTCTTAGAAAAGTCAGAGTTTGGATTTAGTTTTTCAGGACTTAAAAGTGCGGTGAAGCGAGAGGTGGATAAGAGAACCTCTCTTAATTCTCTCCTACAAGGAGAGATAGAACCACAATGATTAAGCCTTGAAGACAAAAAAGAAATATCATACGAATTTCAGTCAGCTGTAAACGAAGTTTTGTGTTTTAAATTGTTTGAAGCTGCTCGTCAGAAGTCTGTAAAAACAGTTTTACTCGCTGGAGGAGTATCTGCAAATGATGACCTAAATACTCGAATTTCTGAGGAATCTCAGAAGCTCTGACTCAAATTCTTTGCCCCGAAAAAGAAACTCTACTGTATGGACAATGCTGCCATGATTGGAATCCTTGCGTATTATAGAGTAAAGTATGGACAGTTTGAAGAGAAGTATGGAGTCGTTGAAATTGGAGAAAAATAAAAAATAGTAGGGAACGCAGATCTGCGTTCCCTACTGTTTTTGGAGAATTGCTTCTAATTCATCTTTTCTCTTACTTTTAGTGCGTCTTTGATGAAGATATTTCCTTTTTCTCAAAGGATATTATGAATAAGTTTATCTCCGTAGCTGAGACGGTTGAAAAAATCTTCGGTTGAAATAATGGCAAACTTAAGCTTTTTATCAAAGAAGGTTTTTGAGAGAAACTCAGCAAACTCGTCTCGATCAATTTCTCCAATCATAAATATATCAAGCAAAACTTTGCTGTCTTGTGTCATTTTATATTTTACACTTTCATTGACTATAACAACTTCAAGTAAGGTTTGTGTTTTGAAATACTGTTTTACAGCGTCGAGAGGATTATAACTTTTGATGAATATGTCTTGAAGTTCGTTGAGTAAATAGAAGTTCTTATTCACAAAAAATATTTTTTTACGAAGTTCGGTTCGGGATTTAAAAACTCCAAGTGCTTCAAGATTATCAAGTTCTCGCTTTACGGAATTAATTTGTTCATCGAGATCACGCGCAACAGCTCGCATATGAAAGCCTTCATTTTTTCCAGCATAATACTCGAGAAAGAATTTCTCAAGAACTTTTGCTCGACATTTAGATCCAAAGATTTTTGAGAGATCAATATTCATCTGTGAAATGCTGTTCTAAAAAATTGTATATTCCCTTAAATATAGGAGTTTTCGTGACTTTCGCAAGAGTAAATTTAGTAGCCTTGTTTCTTAAGAAAATACTCAATGTCCTCATATCAAATTTGTCCAGGGAGGAAATGATAGTGAATATGCTCAAGGCTTCTGTTTTTGAGAGATTCTCGCATGAAAGTGAAATATCGTTCTTCTCAGAAGAAATCATAGATATATTTTTCAACCTGAGGATATTCAACCATTTCCTCAGAATGTAAATCATGTGCAAATTTTACGTGTCTCCTTGGGATTGCCATGAGATGAGTGTCGAGTCAGAGTACTGGATACTTGTTATGTGCAATATACCAGTGTTGAAAATCTTGAATTACGTACTCTAGCTCGTTATTATAATTATTACAAAAAGGACAGTTTGAAGCTCACTTGTCTTCGGGCATATTTTCATCCCATTCTTTTCTGTTTTTTAGTTCCATAAATATTTTAAAAATTATTGCGATAGCATGCTTTTTATTTATTATAATACCAGTTATAACTAAAATCAAAAATTTATGGATTTACAATCGAATTTACAAGAACGAGGATATTTATACCAGAGTTCAAGTGATGATATTTTTAAAAAATTAGAACAGGGGAATCAGAGTTTTTATGTTGGTTTTGATCCAACAGCAGATTCCCTTCATGTTGGGAATCTGATAGGATTTATGACGGCTGTACAACTGATGCTCAGATGAAATACCTATTATGCTTTGGTTTGATGAGCAACAGGGATGGTTTGAGACCCAGGATGAAAAGATTCTGAGAGAAGTTTTTTAGATGAAGAAACTTTAACGCACAACGTGTCTTGTATTAAAAAACAGTATGATCAAATAATCTCTCGACTGGAAAATCAAACTGGTAAAAAACTAGGCTTTAAAGTGGTAAATAACATAGATTTTTATTCAGGAGTTTCGTATTTGGATTTCCTCAGAGAGGTCGGAAAATACCATACGGTGAACCAAATGATGTCTAAAGATACGGTGAAAAAACGTATTGAAGATCCAACAAAATCTATCTCATATACAGAGTTTTCTTATATGCTTCTTCAAGGGTATGATTACTATTATTTGAACAAAAATATGTGAGTGACTCTCCAAATGTGAGGGCAAGATCAATGGGGAAATCTCGTAACAGGAATAGAATTGATTCGTAAGAAATCAGACCAAGAAACCTATTGTTTTACGTGGCCACTCATTACAGACAGTTCTGGGAAGAAATTTTGAAAATCAGAAGGAAATGCCCTTTTTCTCGATAAAACAAAAACTTCTCCATATGCTTTGTATCAATACTTTATGAATAGTGAGGATAGTGATATTGAGAGATACCTGAAACTCCTCACTCTTTTAGAATTCGATGAAATTATTCAAATTCTCTCGGATCATAATACTGCACCAGAAAAACGTATCTGACAGAAACGTTTGGCTTTTGAAATAGTGAATATTATTCATGGAAATATAGATGCACAAGTGAGCGAAAAAATATCAGAATTCTTGTTTTGAAATAAAGATAAGATAGAGCTTCTCAAAAATCTCAGCGAGGAAGAATTTGAAGTTTTTTCCAAAGAAATTTGAGTTTTAGAGTTCAAAGATCAAAATCTCTTTGAATTACTCATAGAATCTGAACTCGAAAAATCAGGAGGAACAGCTCGTCAGAGTATATCTTCGTGAGCAATTTCTATTAATGAAGTAAAGCTTACAGATTCAAATTATGATTTCTCTTGAGATTTTATAAATCAGAGTTTTTTACTTCTGAGAAAAGGAAAAAAGAATTACAGAATAATTAAAAAATAATTCTTACGCTTTTCTTAACTCAAAAAAATATAGTATTTTTATAGAAATATATATAATTTCTGAGTAAATATTACCTATAATTAAAAAACATTATGAAAGCATTTTTATCACTTCTCCTACTTGTATTCCTTGCGTCATGTAGTGACACCTCAACGGAAGAAGTATCGAACGTTACTCCATCAACGGTTCAAGAACAAACAGTATCAGATATAGATGTTGCAACTGAAGCGCTTCCAGATACGGATGAACTGGTGGATACACTTATAGATGATGTTGATGAGGTAGTTCAAATTGAATCGGAACCAAAGATAGTAGAACTTTCAACTACCTATACGAATCCTGCGATGGAGGTGGTTATGAATATAGAATATGATCTTGATAGTGAATGAAATATCTCTGAGATTTCAGTGACTTCTCCGAACTATCAAGGAATGCCAGAATTTAATACTTGAGTTCAACCAGTTGTAGGTATGAGTGTTGCAGAAGCGTCTGAATATGTTGTTTCTGGGAGCTCTCTCACAACTCCAGCCTTTCAAGATGCACTCAAAAAAACTCTGTAAACGAGTAGCTATGAAGTATACACTTCCAGCTTTTGGTTCTATTCTCGAGATAACGCTTAAAAACTCAAAAAATGACTCAGGAATTTCTGAGTCATTTTGAGTCATCGAAAACTTTGAAAAGAAATATTCACGATTTCAGTCATGAAATATTCTATCAAAAATAAATTCTCAAAAATCTTGAATTCTTGAACCTGAAATAGTTTCTCTTATAACACTCTGTCAAAAGGTTTCGAAGATTACAGACGGATGTTTTGATATCACACTGCTTCCACTTCTTGAAAATGCTTGATATGGAATTGCATCTGCAAAACTTGCTGAAGACTTTTGATATAAAAATATCATTTTAGAAAAAAATAAACTTACTCTGAAAAATGATATAACTATAGAGTTTGGATCCTGTTGAAAATGATACATGCTTGATCATATAACAAATATTTTGCAAAAGTATCATAGTGAATGTACTGTAAACTTTGGAGGGGATATGAGAGTTACCTGAACGCAGAAAGTATTATTGGAAGATCCCCTTAATACAGAAAAACATGTCTGAGAACTGACTCTTACAAACCTATCACTTGCCTCATCCGCATGAAATAGACGTAAGTTCTGAGATCAACATCATCTAATAAACGTAAAAAACCAAAGCTCACAAGATGATAAACTTGCGATATACGTTACGCATAAACTCTGAGTATTTGCAGATATATTCGCAACAGCACTCTTTGTGACTCCACTCAAAAAATCTCTGGAAATATTAGAAAAGATTGAATGACTCGAGGCTTTGATTATTTCAAAAGATGGAAAAATGTATAAAACTTCATGATTTAATTGTAAACTAAGTATTTAAAACAAGAATCCTTTCTGTCCTACGGACATCTTTCCTTTGAAAAAGGAAAGAAATAATGAATCAAACTATAAGCTATGAATGTTAAAAAGATAATAAAATTCTGAAAATATCTCTCTATCTGAAGTGTGATTCTAATTCCCATTATTTGGATACTTCTCAAATATACAGATACACTTTTAGTGGATGTTTTGTGATTCACACTCTATACCTGGCTTTATATTATTTCTTGGTACGCAGTTGTTTTTGTTATGCTGATTCGTCCACTTGCGGATTTATTTCCAAAATATAAATTCCTGAGACAACTGTGTTTACTTCGTCGAGCTTTTGGGATACTCTCAGCAATGATTATCGCGACGCTCTTACTTGATAAATGGATATGAAATTCTGCAAGTTTCTTTGCGTTTTTTACTCCCTCGAATCGGTCGTGGGGATATCCACTCATTGCGAGACTCAGTGAGATTACAGCTCTGATTCTCCTTCTGACGTCAAACAATATTTCTCAGAAAAAACTTAAGAAAAATTGGAAAAAAATACAAAGGACAAGTTATATCTATTTCATTACTGGCTGAATTTTAGCGATGCGGTATGGTGATTCGTATGGAGTTCAGGTGAGTTTGTATTTTGTGATCTGAGTATTTTTCCTTGCATTCATAAAAAAGTATTTCAAGAAAACATAATCCTTTCTGTCCTACGGACATCTTTCCTTTGCAAAAGGAAAGAAATAGTGTAAAAATTTATGGATTTTTTAAGGGAATAAAATATACTACCTTTATATTATTTTTTAAGGAGAGAGTTATGGAATTAACACAAGATAATTTTACAAAAGAAACAGCAGAAGGTCTCGTTTTAGTAGATTTTTGGGCAGAATGGTGTGGCCCATGTCAGGGGATGATGCCAGTACTTGCTGAGCTTGAAGCTTCTGGAGTGAAGGTTTGAAAGATTGATGTCGACGCACAACCTGAACTCGCGCAAGAATATAGAGTTATGAGTATCCCAACTCTTGTTTGGATGAAGGATGGAAAAGCTGTTGATCAGATGATTGGAGCACAAACACTCGAGCAACTTCAAGAAGCTGCTGCAAAGCATAAATAAAAAGATTCTTTCAAAGCAATCTCGCCATCGAGATTGCTTTTTTTGTGCTTTAAAATACTATAATATTATTTTTTAAAAGCTATCTCATGATTGATCTCTCTGTATATCTCGATCTGACAAAGATGATGGTTCTTGCAACAAAAGATGAAGAGGGGAATCCCTATACTTCAAATATGTATTTTAGAGTAGATGAAGATTATAATTTCTACTTTAAGTCAAAGACTTTCAGAGAACACTCAAAACACATAGAAAAAAATTTAAAAGTCGCGTGGAGTATTGTAAACACAGAGTTATATACAGCTCAGAGTAAGGATAAAAAATGACTCCAATTTCAATGAATTGCGGAAATGCTTACTTGAATAGACCTCGAAAAGGCTGAAAAAGAATTATATTGAAAAGAAAAATCAGCTTTTGAAATTATGCAGTCATGACATATGATATATAAATGTTCTCCAACACGAGTAAAAATATATGATGAGACTCTTGAGTCATGACCACTAAAAATAATAGAATTCTAAACTATGGAAAATTCATGGATATTTTTTGCCCTGTGATCTATGCTGATTCTTGGAGCAGGAGACTTTATTAAGAAACTCGTACTGAGTAAGGGGTGAGATAAAGATGTATTCCTCCTTGTCTGTTTTTTAATGTATATTCCTCTATTTTGGATCAATGCTTACTTTCAAGGGACATGAATATACGATTCTAAAACAATAAATGCAGCTTTCGTTATTGGTGTTGATAATTTTTGAGCTCTTTTATGAATTACAACAGCTCTTAAATATTTAAATGTATCTTTTGTTCTAGTATTCATTAGGATAATATCTTCTTTCTTTATACTTTTTATAGGTTTGTACATTCTCTGAGACAAGCTAAGTTCATATAATATTATAGGGTTTTTAGTAGGGGCTTTTGCTATATTCCTGCTTTCATGATTCAAATTTGCTCAAAAGATAGAGTTGCCTCTAAAATGAATGGTAGCAACTATAGCAGCTACTGTATCTATAATTTTCTTGAATTCATACTACAAGTATATGATTGAGGATGTACAAGTTCATGACTATACAGCTCTTCAATTTAGTATAACAGGAACGTTTCTTTTTGTGTATATGTTCATTCGATGAAGACTCTCTCACTTCTCTCAGAGAGAGGTGGGAAAAATATTTCCGTATGCTTTGATAACTATTTCAATATTTAGTGTTTTCTTTTTATATTTTATGCCAAATATGTATCTCTCATGAACTTTGAGTCTGAGTTATAAAATATTATCTTACTCTCTTATTGTACCTATATTCCTCTCAGTACTGTTTCTCTGAGAAAAAGTTACAAAGACTAGAATTATAGCTTTTTGACTTACAATTATATCAATATTTTTATTTCTTATTTAAGACTCTATGTGAAGTGTAAAAAGAATACTATGAATTGCGTTTTTGGGACTTGTTATGATTTTTTGTGGAATCTCAACACTCATGACTCCTATTTTTTCTTTTTGAAATAACAAAGCAAGTAACTCAGTTCAAGCAAATATAGAAAATCTTGAAAAATACGTGAGGGTTCTTACAGATTCTGAAACCGAAAGAAATTATGAAAACACAGAAAGACTGGATGAAATAGCTGAGTATATTTTTCAACACTTTCAAGAATCAGGTTGTGACGATACAGAATATCAAAATTACATAGCAGATGGAGAGGTATACAAAAATGTTATTTGTAGATTTAATGGAACTTCAGAGGAGACGATTGTTATCTGAGCACATTATGACGTTGATGCAAGTAATTATCATAAAGAGGATATTTGAGTAGAGACTTTTCAGTGAGCTGATGATAATGCCTCTGGAGTTGCGTGACTCTTAGAACTGACTAAAATGCTCGGAAATAACAGAGCAGACCAGTGAGAGGAAACAGTTGAATTTATTGCGTATACACTAGAAGAAGTTCCTCATTATCATACCGAAAAGATGTGAAGTTACGTTCATGCTCAGTCTCTTAAACAAGAAAAGAGAGATATAAAATATATGATTTCTCTGGAGATGATAGGATATTTTTCTGATGAAAAAATTCAACAGTATCCGGTCAGAGCTATTAAGCTTCTCTATCCAAGAACAGCTAATTTTATTGCACTGATTGGAAAATTCGGAAAATCTCCATCCCTCAAATCTATCAAAAAATCCTTTATATCGAAAAGTGAAATAGACTTATACACTATGAAAGCACCAAGTTTTATAGCAGGCATAGATAGGTCAGATCATTGGAGCTACTGGCAACATGGGTACGAAGCATATATTCTCACAGATACTTCATATTTGAGAAATCCCCACTATCATAAAGTGACTGACACCCCTGAAACTCTTGATTTTGAAAGAATGTGAGAAGTCGTAAACTGAGTATATGGTGTAGTTACCAAGAATTAGTTCTACTTTCTATTCATACATATTTCTTGCAAGCTATGATTACTATATACTTATATTTTATAGCTCACTAAGAAAAAATCATGTTTTCAAAAATTTCTGTCTTAATAATCCTTCTTATTATTTCATTCTCGATTGTATCTGCTCAAATAAATACCACTACTCAGGCAAGCCTTCTTATCTCAAGTAATACCTCTAATATCATCATGGTAGGTGAAACTCAAGAATCAAATATTTTTCAAATTCAAGACTCTTCAGGCTTTCTCAAGGTTGTCGTACTTGATTAGTGCACAACTTATAAACTAGCATGTAAAAACTCTTGAGACATCTCAAGAGTTTTTATAAATTATATTTTACAAAACTCATACATAATGCTATTACTATATATTACGTTTATTTTTTAATATGAGCCTTATGACTTTGCTTATGACAATTATAGCAATCATGATGATTCTCTTCGTTCTTTTGGAGGCCCATCTTAACAAACTTCATGAAGAGAAAAAATCTATATGTATGATCTATCAAGATAAATATATTTATGAATTACTCTTACAAAAACAAGTCCTTTAAAATAGACTTGTTTTTATTTTGTGAGAGATAAAATAGGGCTATGAAAAAAATATACAAAGACAAAATTCTTAACATTGAAAATACCGATTTTTTTGATAATACTTTTTTATTCGAATATTTTTCAAGTATTCAGTCTTGTGAGAATGTCGAAATTATCTACCTCAGTGAATTACTTAAAAAGTATAAAAACACAGAAATAGAAAAAAGACTTCCTGAAAAACCAGCTATGTGGAGTGAAGTATATTCTCCAAAAGACGAACTCGAAATATTTACAGAACTTTTTGAAACAGCTCTGAGAGAAAAAAAGAAAATTCATATTATCTGAGTGACACTTGGAGAAGAGATTCAGATGCTTGAAACATATTATGAAGAACTTGGATTTTTGAGAGAAGATATCAACGCTTTTCAAGTAGATTTTTCAGTTCCACTTGTAACAGTGAGTTGTCATATTGAAAACCTCATGTGGAGGGGAAGTGATTATAAGCGAATGCGTGAACAACTTTTTTTCAATCCACCTATTCGTGAATCAGGACAAAATAAAGCACTCTTTAAATGAATTACTCGATGAGTTATTGCAGGAATAGAACTCTGAGAATTTTCGCAAGCAAAACAGGAGTTTATTTGAGATTGTATCAGAGACGAGAAGATACTTCCGATTCATATGGGGAAAGTACTCAAGTATAATTTGGAGGAGATTTGATTTGAGGGGGAGAAAGAGGAATTGAGGGTAGAATATTAGAGGCTAAGCACATAACCCATATCTGAATCTTTTCCCTAATATTAGGGAAAAGGGCTACACTGTACTTAGATTCTCTATTAGCTTTTCCAGTCGTGATATACAGATTTTAATGTCTTCAGAAACTTCTGTATTTGAGAAACGAATTATAGTGTATCAAAGATTTTGTAAAAGCTTTTCTTTTTCTTTATCTAAAGATACGACATCAGTTAAATCGTGAATGCTTCAATCAATTTCAATAATGATTTTGTGTTCGTGATTATAAAAATCTGGAATAACAAATCTATGAAATCAAGAATCTTCCGTGAAAACGTAAATAGGATGTTGTCGTAAAAATTTCACTCAAAGTTTCTGTCATTTTATATATGACCAAAAAGTTTTCTCACTTTCAGTCATATTTTTTCTAAGTTCTCGTGAAGCATTTACTATTTCTTTTGGTATTGAGTACATTTTCTTATTTTTTAGATTGTAGCCTCTTTCCCTAATATTAGGGAAAGAATTAAGATAGGGTTATGTGGCTTGGGAAAGAATGAAGATAACTATTCTCCAAAAATCTCCCCCCAAACTCTCTCCTCAATCTTCCTCATCCCCTCGTACTCTGCATCGGTTTCGTGGTCAAACCCGAGAACGTGCAGAACCGAATGAATCACGAGTTTATAAAACTCTTGCTCGGTTCAGAGTCCGTATTCTATTCATTGAGAGATTATTTTTTCTTCACAAAAAACAAGCTCTCCAGCAATATCTGTTTCAGAGAGTTCTGAGAAGTCATCGAAATAATGAAAACTGAGAACGTCAGTTGCTGTATCTATTTTTCGGTATTCTTTGTTCAACTTTTGTATACCTAAGGGGTCTAAAAAGACGATATTCAGGGTTCATTTTTGCTCTTTTGCTACAGCTTTAGAAATTATCTGAGATATCTCGTCAAGTGTTTTTTGAGAGTATGAAAAATCGGGATGTGTTATGGCTTTTAACGAAAACATACAGTATTCTTACGTGATAAAACTATACTCATCAAGTATAAAAAATTTGCTCTCTAAGTCGAGTGAAAGTATAATACATATGTCTTCTGCTGTTATAGGTGGCAGGTTCAAATATTTTTTTCTTACAACAAAAAATTTACCTGCGGGTGTTCTACACTAATTATCTTGGCGAGGGTTTACTCCTTCCGATGGATACTGGCTCCTGCTAATACGTGTTTCATAAGAAATACAAAATCTTGGACTGACCATAACGTGGATACAATATAAAAACATTTAGAAATCAGGTTTTCGAGCTTGATTTTTTTGTTTATTTGAGATATAATAAAGACGTAAATTTAACAAAAAACTATGAGTATTATAACAGAAGAACAAGTCGCGAAACTCCAAGGAGCTGGAATCAAAGTTCCTGATGTAAATCAAGATTGTATTGGATGTAGTGCGTGCGTAGCTATCGAAGAAAACGTCTTTGAATTGAATGATGAATGAAAGAGTGAAGTAGTATTTCACGAAAAGTATGAAGAGTTTGAAGTTGATGATTCGATTTCGGCCTGTCCTGTTGACGCTATTTCTTGGAAATAAAATTTTTTCTAATTCTCGTAGAGGCAATTCACGAATTGTCTCTTTTTTTTATTTTCACGAAATAAAATTCTAAGATATTTTTGAGAAATCCCGAGTTAATCAGCTTCCTAAAAACAGAGTTTGAGTTTTCCACATTTTGTTAACAAAAGAGTTTATTTTGCAGTAGCATAATTTCAGAAAATCCGTACATTATTTACCTGTGATGAATGTGTGAAGTTACTTCACGATTTTATTCACAAACAAATCAAATAATCCCTAAGAATAGACAAAAAATGAGTATTGAAAATGTGAAAAAACGTTCTTGAGAGCTTGTCCCTTTTGATAAAGAAAAGATTACTCAAGCTGTGTTCAAGTGTCTTGAACAAATAGGTCAGAAAAATAGCCTAGAACATGCTGAAAAAGTATCGAAAAAGGTAGATAAACGAGTTCTAAAATTTGTAAAAAACCATGGAAAAGATTTCATCCCAAGTGTGGAAGAAGTACAAGATTTAGTCGAGTTTGAAATGATGAAAGAATGACTTTTTGAAGGAGCAAAAGCGTATATCCTGTATCGAGAAGAACGTAAAAAAGATAGAAGTAGAAATATATTTCGACCTCGAATTAACTTAAAGCCATACGAATATCCAGAGCTTTTAGAGTATGTTGATGCGATTCGTCATTCATACTGGGTACACACTGAGTTTTCATTTACGTCAGACGTTCAAGATTTTAAGGTCAACGTTTCTAGCTCTGAGAGAAATGCGCTACAAAGTTGTATGCTTGCTATTGCTCAAATCGAAGTTTCTGTAAAAACATTTTGGGGAGACGTGTATCGACATCTCCCAAAACCAGAAATTGGAGCAGTTGGACAAACATTCGCAGAGTCAGAGGTTCGTCATATGGATGCATATTCGCATTTGCTTGAAGTTCTTGGCTTAAATGGAGACTTTGAGAGGATCAAAAATATTCCAGTAATGAACAAGAGAGTGAACTATCTCCAAGATGCACTTAAAGGCTCTAAATCTGACGATGGGGAAGAGTACTCTCATTCGATTCTGTTATTCTCAGTATTTATTGAACACGTGTCATTGTTTTCTCAGTTTCTTATTATTATGGCTTTTAACAAGCATAAAAATATTTTCAAGGGAATTTCAAATGTCGTAGAGGCAACTTCAAAAGAAGAACAAATTCATGGACTTTTTGGTATCGAGCTCATAAAAATCATCAAACAAGAACACCCAACGTGGTTTGATGATGAGCATAACAATACCGTAAAAAAAGCCTGTCTCAAAGCGTACGAAGCAGAGATGGATATTGTGAGCTGGATCTTCGAAGAGGGAGAAATAGATTTTCTTCCAATCGCTGTCATTAATGAATTTATTAAAAATAGATTTAATAAGTCACTGGAAGCTATTGGTTTAGAGAAAGTCTTTGAAATAGATGAAGTTCTCCTCGCAGAAACAGATTGGTTTGATGATGAGATTATGTCGACAAAACATGGAGACTTCTTCGTGAAGCGAAGTGTGAATTATAATAAACGAAGTAAATCGATTACTTCAGATGACTTGTTTTAAGAATCCTAACCTGAATCCTTTCCTTTGAAAAAGGAAAGGGGCTACAAAATAATGAAATGCAGCCTCCTGCCTTTTCCAAAGGTAGGAATTCGAGGAAGGATTAGAAAGTCTTGAATTACCTAAATATATACCTAAAAATTTTACCTATGGAATGGCTCAACGAATACTCACGGAAGTTTCTTGATAACGGATACCTTATCGAAGGACAAACAGCAGAGGAACGAATTAGATTTATGGCTGACACAGCTGAGAAAATAAATGGAACAAAATGACTGGCTGACAAAATCTACAGCTACGCTGAAAAATGATTTTATAGTTTTTCATCTCCTGTATGGTCAAACTTTGGTTTAGAGCGAGGACTTCCCATTAGTTGTTTTGGTTCGTACCTTGGAGATGATATGGCTAATATTCTCTACACGAATGCTGAGGTAGGGATGATGAGTAAATATGGTTGAGGAACTTCTGGGTATTTTGGAGCCCTTCGTCCCCGTGGAGCAGAAATTAAAAATAACTGAGCCTCATCTTGAGCCGTTCACTTTATGCAGCTCTTTGACAAGGGAATTGATATTGTTTCTCAAGGTGCGGTTCGTCGAGGTTCATTTGCCGCGTATCTCCCAGTTGAGCACGCAGATATAGAAGAATTTTTAGAAATTGGAAAAGAAGGGAATCCTATTCAAAGAATCACAACAGGTGTTTCAGTTACTGATGCGTGGCTTGAGGAAATGAAAGCAGGTGACGCGAAGAAACGTTGAATTTGGGCAAAGGTTATTCAAGCTCGAGGAGAGATGTGATACCCGTATATCCTCTTTTCTGATAACTGTAATAACGGAGCACCAGACGTTTACAAAGAAAAAAAAATGAAGATTCAGGCAAGTAATCTCTGTACTGAGATTATGCTTCCATCAAGTACAGAAGAATCTTTTGTCTGTTGTCTTAACTCTATCAATATTGCAAAATATGACGAGTGGAAAGATACTGATGCAGTTGAGTGTATGATTTATTTTCTTGACGCAGTATTACAAGAATTCGTAGATAAACTTGAGGCTATGCGGGACTCAGAGGATTCTGACGACCGACTTGCGTTTACCTTTATGGAGCGTTCATATAACTTTGCTTATAATCACCGAGCACTTGGACTTGGAGCTCTTGGACTTCACTCATACCTCCAATCAAAAATGATTCCTTTTGAGCATCCTGATGCTATGGCTCTCAATAAAGAAATCTTTGAAACGATTCAAAAGAAATCATACAAAGCGTCAGAAGACCTTGCGCGTGAGCTCGGAGAAGCTCCAATTCTCAAAGGCTACGGTCGAAGAAACACAACACTTAATGCAATCGCACCAAATACGTCCAGCGCCTTTATCCTCGGGCAAGTCTCACAAGGAATTGAACCGTGGTGGTCAAATACCTACGTGAAGGATCTTGCAAAAATGAAAGTCACTATCAAAAATAAAGAACTGGAAAAGCTTCTTGAAGAAAAGTGAAAAAATGACCGAGATACCTGGGCTTCGATTCGTGATCACGACGGTTCAGTTCGTCATCTTGATTTTCTCTCGCAACTTGAAAAAGATGTCTTCAAAACTTTCTCAGAAATTAACCAGTTTGTTATCAT
This sequence comes from Herpochondria borealis, assembly GCA_032274145.1. Lineage (NCBI taxonomy): Eukaryota > Rhodophyta > Florideophyceae > Ceramiales > Ceramiaceae > Herpochondria > Herpochondria borealis. The sequence goes on along the minus strand of JAVCKV010396792.1, from coordinate 17,095 downwards.
CGACCAAGCAGCAGATAGACAAAAGTTCATCGACCAAGCACAGTCTCTCAATCTCATGGTTCATCCTGACACGTCTGCTAAAGATATAAACTGACTCTACATGGATGCGTGGAAACAGGGAATTAAAACACTCTACTACCAACATTCTAAGTCAGCAGCACAAGAGCTTTCAAGAAAGATTAGTTGTGTTGGGTGTGAAGGGTAAAAGGAACTAAGAAAAACCTCAAGATTCGTCTTGAGGTTTTTTATTGCATTATCTTTCAAATAAGTAATAATACTATTTATTAAAAATCTTTACTGTCAATATTTATGGAACTAATATGAAGATGATTTGTAACTGGAGTTTCTAGGTTTTGAGATAAAGATGTCAAAAAAATACCATTGAGAAAATGAGCAAGTTTAGATGATGCAAAACGAGGTTACGAGATACATAAAGAATATTTAGGAGAAAGAGTTTTAGATACAACATTTGTTGAAGATTGAGATAGTTACTACGCAATTCAGCGAAGAATGGATTGAGGTCATGTAGATCTCAGAGAGACTCTTTGTGAAGATGTAAGAATTATATTAGAAAAATGAATAGAAATGTGAGCTGAAGAAAAAGTACTTTTTGATGTTTTTTGAATTTCTTGAGTACTGAGACTTCTTGATTTTTATTATCCTAATGACACGAAACTATGAAAAGCGAAAAGTATTGTCTTACCAAGGATTTGATTATCTGCAGAAAAATTTAAAGAATTTGACGATAGAAATCCATCTCCTTTTACCTCTCCTAATATTATGGACGATTCAGAAGGAAGAACTTTTTTTATTGATACAGATTATAAACCCTTAAATTTTAAACATCCTTTTAATGTAGCATGAGATGCCTTCACTAAAAGGGTATTGAGAGATTTATGAATATAGATATCATAAAACTCTTTGTATGACGTAATTTCTAGATTCCCTACTATAGGAAAAATTTGAACTTTCTTCAGAATTTATCTCAGTTTTTTTATGCAAACTTTTGTAAATGTATATGAAAAGTATATAATTATAGAAATATTTCGTAGATACAGAAATATGAAAAAGGCAGAGACACAAATTATGGATGCAATTCGGGTAACGAAAAAATACACTCCAGAGGAAGTACAACAACTTGGTGGATTATTCACGTACTTGAACAATATCAATATTGAAGAAGAAGAATTTAAAACCTGAATTTCTGCAAAGTGATTGTGGAAACTTTTATCTCCACTTACTCGAACAGGAAAAGTTCAGAAATTCGATGATTGGTGGCAGAGTGTCTCAAATACTGCGAGACTGAAAGAAGATGAAGATTATGAGAGGGTAGAAGATTCGATAACTAAAGATATCTCTAATAAGCCAAGTTTTGCGATTTCGGAGAATTCCGAACAGGCAAAACGATGATGAAATACGTGAAGTATTCCAGTCAGGGAAGTAGATTTTATTCTTACCCTCAGAGCGTGAGAATATTGTGCCGTTTTAACAAAAGGAGACAGTGGGGATTTGTATCGAAGATTTATCTTTGATATCAAAGATGAATTTTTGAGACTCGTTTTTCGCTTTTGAAAAAGTATCGAAACTCGAAATAAATTTACAAATTCAATATGAAACCTCGACTGGATGAAAGAACTCTGAAAAGAAAAAGGTTCGATATATGGAGAGATGACAAACCTTTTATATCTCATAGTATATTGAGTAAAAGCGAATGAGTTCAAAGTTCAGAATAATATTCCAAACAAAGAAATTGCTAGACATTATTTTACGAAAGACGGTTTATTTAATATTGAAGAATTAGAGAACGACTTGTGAGTTATTATAAAATATCAAAAACCAAAAAATAGAGAAGAACTGAAAATATTGATTCAGGATTTTTTGAGGGAAAAAGAAACAGAATTGAGTACTGTAAAAAATAAAAATATTACTGGCTAAATGCGCTACCAATATCTCGACATCCTCCGCTGACTTGCAATAGTTCTAATGATACTGTTTCATCTGAACTATAGCTTAGTTTCTATTTTTGGATCAGATATCCTGAACTTTTCAGATACTTTTTGGTTTATATTATGAAAAATTTCTGCTCTCTGATTCATAACTATTGCTGGAGCTTCGTTTTATCTTGCAAGTGAAAAATATACTCAGAGTGAGCTGATAAAGAAATATTTGAAATACTCTTTGGTACTCACTCTTTGTGCTGGAGCGATAACTCTAGGAACCGCTTTATTTTTTCCGAGTCAGCTCATTCTTTTCGGGATTTTACATTTCTTTGCTGTGAGTTTTGCTCTGCTCCCATTTGTGACGAAAAATAATTTTATTACTCTTTTTGTAATACTCATGGTTTGAGCCATATATTTTGCTGTTCCGCAAGTGATAGATTCTCGCTTTCTTTTTCCTCTTTGATTTATTCCAGTGTGATTTTACTCAGCTGATTATTATCCTCTAGTCCCATATTTTTCATTTATTTTGCTGTGATATTTGTGAGCAGACTTTATGAGTAAAAATAAATTGCTCAAGTATTTTCATATTTCGAGAGATTTGAATAAAATAGAAAAAACACTTTCCTTTATTGGAAAGCGTTCCTTGTTTGTATATATTATTCACCAGCCAATTATTATATTGCTGTTATTTCTGATTTTTTAGTTTTTACTTCTTATTTCTCCGACATTTTTCACTGCAGTAGAGAACTTCGTCGAAATTATTCTTCCATTTTTTGCGAATCGTAAAAGGCTTTTCACACGTTTTACAAAGTTTTGCTTGCTTCATTTGTCCTCGATCAAGGATTTTCATAACTATCAAATAACGGGATATGAGATTTGCATTTCTTTTGCAAAATACTTAATATGAAAGTATATTATCATACAAAACAGAAATATGCGAATGATAGAAACGTGATATGAAGTATATCAAGATTGAGAGTTAGATATAGATTCTTCTATCAAGAAAATTCAGGATTCTATGTTTGCACGAAACCCCAATAAATACTGAGATTTTCTTAAGACTCTTTCAAAGCTAGAACAAGTACTAAGAACTATGGTGATTCCTAACTGGGGAACACGAATAGAATTATTTAGATGCGTATATTTTGCAATGCGGCTTTTAGATGATGTAGTAGATTGAGACACAATTCCTCCACTTTCACTCGAAGACAGAAAGAGCTTGTTAGATTCTATACTGAGTGAGAGAATAGAATATATACAAAACCCTCTTTATAAGGCACTTGCAATAAAAATAGTAGAACTGTCTCACAAGTTAGGGAAACAGGAGCGAATGACAGGAGCCACACAGGACATCATTATGAGTCTGAGTTATGACTTAGATAGAATAGTAGATGATGATAAAGTAAGAAGCAGAGAGGATTTAGAAGAAAATTTCCATAGATTAGATATTGATGGAACTATTGTTTGAACAGCTATCATATTCGGTATTGATCCCAAAAATGCTGTTTTAATACTTTCACCTTTATGAGAGGCTTGCAGAGTTATGTATAACCTGAGAGACTTTGGAGAAGATATTCTTGCGGACCTTATAAACATACCTCAAGAAGATCTTACAAGGTACAATATATCAAAAGTCGATATTTCTTGGGTAAAGTCACAATGAAAGGATATAGACTTTAGTACACTACCAGAGAATATAAAACATTGGTTCCGTTCAGAAATTTCGAAAATAGAAAAATTATTGAATAAGCATAAAGAAAATATTCAAGATTGATTTCAGTTTCTTGATGCACCAAATCCCTTATTACGTAGTATAAGGAATATTATTATGAAGAAAATTATTCTTCCAAAAACATACATTAAAGAGACTCAAGATAGGATTCCTAAAATATTAGAACAAGTGAGTTAAACAAAACTATTCACTCTCTTTTTGTTCTTCATATTTCGCGTATGAGGTTTTATAGAGTTCACGTGCTTCACGAGTAGCTTCTCGATGATCAACAACGGTTCTCATATATGTTAAATCTTCTTCGAGAGGATTATGTACGGCTTTTATATTTTGATCTTTGAGCTCGGGGATAAAGTGAAAAATATATTTTCATTTCGGGTCGAACTTTTGACTTTGGAGTATCGGATTAAAGATTCTCAGCGGCTTTGGATCAGCTCCAACGCTCGCTGACCATTGCCAGTTCCCGAGGTTTACTGCCTCATCATAATCAAGGAGTTTTTCTTTGAAATACGCTTCACCAAGTCTCCAGTCTATATGCATATCTTTTGTGAGAAAGCTCGCAACTACCATTCGAGCTCGTCCGTGCATCCAGTTTGTTTCGTTGAGTTGTTTCATCGCAGCGTCAACGATTGGGTAGCCGGTTTCTCATTTACACCATTTTTCAAAGGCATAATCATCGTCTTTCCATTCTATATGCCTATATTTTTTTAAAAATTCTTGGTTTTTTGTTTCTGGAAAATTGTAAAAGATGTGATGCCAAAACTCTCTCCAGGCAAGTTCTGAGACAAAGTGTTCACTTACTCAATTGGCTTTATTGTATACTTGCCGAATAGAAAATATTCCGTGTCGGTGATAGGGTGAAAGTCTGGAGGTTCCGTCTTTATCTAGGTCGTTCCGGACTTCTTTATAACTCTCATTTATATATTTCTCTAAACGTTTTTTTCCAAACTCCATGGTAAAGTATGGGTGTTTTTCTGTTTCTATAAAGTCTCAGGCTTCTGTTTTTTCCTCAGATTTTAGCTGAGAAAATTTTGTGAGTTCCAGTTCATTCGTATCAAAATCTACTTTTTGCCAAAGCTTATAAAATGGAGTGAAAACCTTTCGTTGTTCGACTTCGTGAGGTTCTACCAGTAAGAAATCTTTATGTGACTCACTCTCACATCAGAGTTTTTTAATTTCTCAAAATATTTTTTCGTCACGTTTTTTTCAGTAACTTCCGTAACTGGTATTGGTATACAGACATTCAATATTGTATTTTTTGACGAGCTTTGGAATGATTTCTTCAGGTTTTCATTTGAGAACTATGACTTTTTCTCCTCAGATTTTTCTTAGATCTGAACTTATTTGTTCGAGAGCTTCTCGGAGGAAACCAAACTTTTGGTCCTCCAGTCCTCCAAATTTCGGAATAATATTTTCATCTAAAATAAAAATAGGCAGGACTTCTTCTGATCCGTGAACGGCTTCAAAGAGTCACGTATTGTCTTGGACTCGGAGGTCTTGTCGGAACCAGAATATAGATTTTTTATACATAGCTTTTTATTGTTTTTTTAAGGTCTTGTGTTTCTCAGGTTTGGATAATTTCTTCATTTAAGAATATTTTCGAAGTTCAGGTTTCAGTATTTTTTTCTAAAATATAGTTTTTCCATCATTTTGCGATGCATACCTTTTGCCAAATATTTTTGAGATTCTCCCTCTGTAAGTGTGTAATTTCGAGATATTTATTTTTGAGAGCGCGAGAGTATTTTTCTTCTTCGTATTTATAGAGGTGATGGGGAATTCCACGAGAACCAATTTTTGTGCCAGATTTTTTTCCACGTCTCAGATTGTCTATATGTTCCAGTTTTATTTTTGTCATGCTCTCAAGATTTTTGTAATGAACAATAGTATTTCACAGAAAAAATTATATAATTTTTTCTAGTTTAGAAATATTTCTTAAGAATTCTGTATGAAAGATACAAATAAACTGCTTCTTCCGATTTGGCTTATCGCGATATTTTTGATATTTGTGGTGTTGTATATAGGAAAGAGCTTAATTATTACGATAGTATTTACGAGTATTTTGCTGTTTATATTTTCTGGAATCTATAGTTTTTTTAGTAAATACACCCATTCTCATGCACTCTCTGTGTGTATCACATGAGGAGTATTTTTGATATTTTTTATGACGATATGATTTATTATTACTTCAGAAATAGATAATTTTTCAAACGATATTTGAAAAATAGGCCAAGGACTGTGAAGCCTCTCGGAACAGTTTGATTTTATTCCCTCATCTCTTGCAGATATAGATTATATGTCGATGTTAGGGGGTATTGATTTTGCAGGTATTGGAAAAACAGCCTTATGAACGATCTCAGGAATAATATGAGGTCTTTCAACCGTTGCATTTTTGTTAATATTTTTGATGTTAGAAAAAAATATGTTTACTCAAAAGATGCAAAAAATCCTTCCAAATTCAGAAGAAAAAAAGTTCTTTAAAATATATAAGAGAATATATGATGACCTAAACACATTTTTTCTTTCAAAGTTTTCTTTGGCTTTGTTAAATGCAACAGTCAGTGTTATAGTCTTACACCTTTTTGGTTTAGAGTATGCACTTATGTTTGGACTTCTTGTATTTTTGCTTGATTTCATTCCAGCAATTTGAGGTATTATTGCACTCGCACTTCCATTTCTCTATAGCTTTGTACAGTTTGATAATGGAGTTACTTCTTTTATTTTGCTGGCTTGTCTTTTTATTCCTCAATTTATTTCAGGAAATATTATAGAACCAAAGATTATGGGTGATAGACTCAATCTCAGTTCATTTATTATATTAGTAGCGCTTATTTTTTGGTCAAGTATTTGGGGCATTACCTGAGCTTTTCTTGCTGTTCCACTTATGGCAAGTATAAATATAGTTTTGGCGCAATTCAAAACTACAAAACCTTTTGCAATTCTCATGTCTAAAAACGGAAATGTGTAGTTATTATCATATTTCTTACAAAGCCTAGATATACTAAAGTAACTTTATTTTTATAATTATAGAAATTATGAATTGGGATATAGTAAAAGGGAAATGGGATCAATTTACTGGAAAAATGAAAGAAGAGTTTGGAGACCTAACGGATGATGAACTCACTCAAATGCAGTGAGGAGCTGAACAAGCATCAGGGGTCATCCAAGAAAAATATGGAAAAACGAAAGCAGAAGCAGATAAAATGATAGAAGAAGTATCAAAATCATGTGAATCATAGTCTTCACTATTTTCACTCTCTCAATCTATTTTGAGAGAGTTTTTTTATGAGGAAAGTGTTATACTGCCTATGCTTTATTTTTTTCACTTCCAAGTTCCTCAGTATATATAAAATTCTCACTTTTTGGACTTCAAGCAACATTTGCCACATACAAATATCCAAACTTTTCAGGCTTGGATTTTTATTCTGTATGCGTGTACTATTTCCGAATCACAGAGATGGCAGTTTTTTGTTTTCATAATATATGCTGTAGGGTATGAATATTTTCATGCTGGAACAAAAATATTCATCCCCTACCAGATTAAAATAAAGTTGTTTGTGATTCTGATATTTTAGATTTTTTGTTTTGTAGGGAACGCAGATCTGCGTTCCCTACGCTTTTCTTTTTTCTATCTCCGTGAAAGCTTCGACTTGCGTGTTTTTTCACTATTCTGTCTTTTTCAGATTTTAAAATATTTCACTTTGTCGTCCAAAGTATATCTTTGGATTTTTTGTTTGCCGATTTTACGTTAACGATTGGTTCAGGATATTTTAGTGAATGAAAGTTTTCCCAAAGATGAGGTTCGTGAATATATTCGAGAGGAACGTTTCTGAGTTCAGGGAGGTAGCGATATATAAACTGTCATTTTGGATCTTTTTGTTGCCCATTGTATACTGGATTATACACGCGAATCGTATTGATTCCGGTTGTTCCAGCTTGCATTTGAAATTGTGGATAGTGAATTCAGGGCTCGTAATCCGTAAAAAGTCTTGCAACATTTGGAGCGACTGCTTGCCAAGGTTGCATTAGTGTATTACACAAAAAACTTACCAAAACAGCTCGAGATCGAAAATTCGTCCAGCCCGTTTGTTGGAGTTGCCGAACTACAGCATCAATATAAGGAATTCCTGACTCCGCTTTGAAAACAGTTTCTAGTAACTTTTTATCAGCTCTTTTTCTGATAGTATCAAAATCTCTATTGATATTAAAAAATTGCATTTTTGGTTCGTCTTCTAACTTTTGTATAAAGTGTGATTGCCAGTGAAGCCTTGAGATGAAATAGGTAAGGGACTTTCGGTGATTTTTTGCAGCGTCAGATCATATTTTTTTGAGTTCTTCACGACGTGTATCTGTTTCTTGCACTACAAATTTTAAGGATAAGCATCCATACGCGATATAGGGGGAAAGCCTCGAACACCACGACTGAGACTCAAGAGGTTTTGAAATATTATACATATATTTTGAGCTTCGAATTTCGAGAAATTTCTTGAGAACCTTTTGTCATTCTTGTTCTCCTCACTTTTGTAGGGAACGCAGATCTGCGTTCCCTCCAGGTGAAAAATATTCTTTATATTTTTGCTTTGTAGATTTTGAAATTTCCGCGAGTTCTATGGGGATATCTAAAGTGTTATTAATAGAAATAGGTGAAAATATTTCTCTCCCCATTCGTTCAGTCCAAATCCTGTCCCACATATCTCGGGTTTTGAGTCTCCGGACAACTCCATTTGTCGGATACTCCCTCATTTTTATTTCAGAGTTCTTACAGTATTCTAGTACTTTGAGATCACGTTGAAATGTTTCCCAGTTTCCCGTTTCTTCATGAGAGAATATTTGGGATATTTCGAAATATTTTTCTAGCTCTTTGAATCATGCTATAGCATTATAGGGAAGTAAGAGCAAAGGAATTCACAGCTTGATATACGAACGCTGAAGTTCGAGTACACTTTCAAAGACAAACTGCAGATGAAAGTCTGAGTAGTCTACCAAACTCATAATTTTTGGCTCGAAAAAATACACTCACAGAGTTGGAGTTTCTCAGTCGAGATTTGCGAGAATTTCATTATCCTGTATTCTGAGGTTTCTCTTACACCAAATAACATTAATTTTTTGTTTCATGCCTTCTGAAAATATTTGCCAAATAATTCTTTATAATCAACTCAGAGAAGATTATTTATATACAGATTATACTCATTTTTTATATATTCACAATACGTGAAAAATAATTTTTCAGTGACGGGAGTTGAAACTTAACACGCACAGTAAAATAATAGATTATGCTGGATGAAAACAGATTATAGATTCATTGAAAGAAAAGTGAAAAAGTGCTGAATTTATAATCAGTAAAAACTTTATTTTGTGAATTTTAGAATATTCTCAGAAATACGATATTTCTCAGTTTGTTCTCAAAAAACCAGTTGAAAATTATGTATTTCAAAACTTTCAAAAAATTCAAAAAAAACTCAAGCAAGAAAATATAACACTGACATTTACTGAGGATACTCAGTCATTTTTTCTTCCTCGTGAAGATTTTAAAAAACAGTATAACAAGCCTCCTATTATGGAGTATTTTTACAGATTTATGAGAAAACGTGAAAATATACTCATAGACTCAGAGGGAAAACCTGAAGGAGGACAATGGAACTTTGATAAAGAAAACAGAAAATTTGATAGAAAACATGAAAAATCGTGGAGCTTTGAACTTGAGAAAAATGAGTATGTGAGAGAGGCAGAAACATTTTATAAAAACGAACTTCTTTCACAAGACACCTCTATCCAAATTTTCTCCTCGCAACTCCCTCATCACAATTCTTCTCCCTTGGGGGAGAAGATGAAGCTACAAGAAAACAAAAAACTGCAGCCCCTTTCTCCTTCAAAGGAGAAAGGATTCAGGATAGAGGGAGTTACGTGAGGGAGTTCTTTGCTCTATCCAACGAACCGACAAGAGGCTCTGAAGCTTTTAAAATATTTTCTTGAAAATCATCTCGATAATTTTGGGAGGCTGGAGGATGCAATGTACCAAGACGACGCTTACGTGCATCATAGTATGCTCTCAAGTTCGATAAATTACGGATTTCTTTCTCCTCGCGAAGTGGTAGCAGCTGTTGCAAACGCTGATACCCCGATGAATAATAAAGAGTGATTTATTCGGCAAATACTTGGCTGGAGAGAATATATGTATCATTTTTTTGATTTTTATAAAGATGAAATATATTCAGAGAACTTTTTAGAACACAAAAATCCACTTCCTGAATATTTTTGGAAAGATGCTGAGCAGTCTGATATGAATTGTCTCTCAACGACTCTACAGCAAGTACAGACGGAAAACATAAGTCATCATATTCAAAGGCTGATGATTATTGGGAATTTTTCACTGCTCGCGAATCTCGATCCCCACGAGCTGAATCATTGGTTTTTTGAATATTATGTCGACGCGTTTGAATGGGTTGTGACTCCCAACGTCCTAGCAATGAGTCAGTTTACTGACGGATGAAAACTCGCAACGAAGCCCTACGTTGCTTCAGCAAATTACATAAATAAAATGTCAGATTATTGTAAGTCTTGTAAATATAACCCCAAGGAAAAATATACAGAGGATGCGTGCCCCTTTAATTACCTCTACTGGAATTTTGTTAACGACAACCAAAAAACTCTGGAAAAATGAAGACAACAGTTTGTCTTGAAAAATTTAGAAAAAATAGATATTCCAAGGATTCAGGAACTCAAAAAACAGTTTTTAGAAAAACTTAACCTATGAAGCATTAACTAATTCCTAATGCTAGTTGAAACTCTTCAATAAGTCCTTGACAAATTTCTCACTCTGAGATAAATTCCTTTGTAATATGTCAAACATCATTGGAATCTAGTTCTTTCAACTCTCTTCAAGGGAGGCATGAACTAATTCTACTCTGCATTTTTTCAATTGTATCTTGATCAATTTTTCATTGATTGAGGATAATTGTAAAAGCAACTCAAATTTCTTCTGAACTGCGTTCTGTTAGTTTTCTAAGAAGAATGAGTTTTCTAAAATCATCTATTCAATCTTCATGCAAAATTCTATGACAATGATCAGAAATATGCTTATGTCATGTAATCATGCTTAAATCACTGAGTGTCATCTCTGATATAATCTGTTCTACTTCAAGGGTTACAGTTTGTGAAGTATGCTCTAGTGAAAGCATTCACATAAATTTTTCTTTATCTTCCTCTGTATAACTTGCATAACTTATTTGTTCAGTTGCCATTATTTTCAAGATTATAAAATACGATATGTAAAGTATTAAATTCGTTTATAGTTTTTAGTCAAGGAAAAAGATATATACTGTAAATAAATATTTTCTGACCTTTTTGTAATCTATGGACATCTCAACCCTACAAAGTATATTTCTTGGCTTCATTCTCTCGTGAGTTCTTGGAGCTTTGATTGGAATGGATAAAGACATTGTGAAACACAAACGGAGCTTGCTTTCAAAAACTCCGACTGACGCACAGTTTGGCTCTATTCGAACATTTTCCCTTGTTGCTATTTTTGGTTCATTGATGACCTGGCTCGATATATATATGAATACAGAATATGTTTTTATATTGGTTGGTCTCGCTATTACAACGTTTTTGGTTTGAATTTATTATGCATATAGTGTGTTTCGTGAAAAATCCATTTCTCCAGCAACAGAATTTGTTGTTTTTTTAACCTATTTTGTTTGAGTTCTCATATTTCTTGGCTACTCACAAGTTGCGATTATTTTTGCGATTATGTTGACGTTTTTTATTTCTTCAAAGGATCTTCTTGAATGAGTGGGGAAGTTAGTCAGTAAAGACGAGCTTCGTACGACACTCAAGTTCTGAGCTATAGCTTTTGTAATTTTACCACTCTTACCAAATCAAAGATTTTCACTCGCTGATATTATGAACTTTATAACGGGGAGTAGCTTCTCACATCCACTTACGACCTTTGATTTTTTTAATCCATATTCTATTTGGTTTTTTATGGTGGTGATGTCGGGAGTTTCCTATCTTGGATATATTCTCACAAAATTTGTTGGGAAAAATTCCTCTGTCATGCTCTCATCTATTCTCTGAGGAATGGTCTCATCAACTGCAACAACGGCTAGTATGACGCAAAAATCAAAAGAAGATCCTGATAATATAAACAGTTACGTTATAGGAACACTCCTTGCGTCGTGTATTATGTTTGTGAGAGTATTTGCAATAGTATGAGTTTTTTCAGCTTCACTTTTTTGAGCAATAATTATTCCAGGAGGAGCTATGTTTGTAGCATTTCTCGTCGCAACTGGGTATTTCTACTGGAAAACACTGTGAGAAAAAAATACAAAACAAGCAAGCGTAGAGAATAATGTCCGTAGTCCATTTCGAATTGTTCCAGCACTTCAGTTTGCATGAATCATCGTTCTCATAAAATTTGTTTCAGGAGTGGGGATTATCTATAAAGATGTATGGGGGGAAAGCTTATTTTATTCAGCTCTTTGAATCGTATCTGGTCTCGCTGACGTTGATGCAATCACACAAACGATGGCTGTTGATGCTGGACGTGGACTCATAACATTCTCTGTTGCAGCGAGTACCGTCCTCCTCGCTGTTATGTCGAATAATTTTGTGAAATGATCAATTGCCTGGAGATTTGGAAATAAAGACTTCTGAAAAAAAGTTATGGGAAGTTTTCTGTTTTCAATAGTGACGGGATTAGTTGTTATAGGAATAATGAGTCTTATATAGATATATTGAAAGTATTAAAAAACTCTTCTGCATTCAGAAGAGTTTTTTAATGAATCAGAAAGGGAATTATCCTTTTTTGATTTCTTTCATTTTTAAAACCTCATGTTTCCGAGTTTTTTTATTGTATTTTCGAACTTCTGGTCCTTTTTTTCCAGCTTCAAAGTTTTTCTTTTGTATGTTTGTTGAGTGTACCATATTTCCTGTTTCTGTAGAGTAGTATGCTACGTATGTTCTTTTTCCTTTTGCCATAGTTTTATAATAGTTTTTAAATCGAGTGGATTATATATTCTTTTGTGGAAACACCAAAACTTTTTGTAGCTTTCCCTCCCCTTGATATGAGGGGGAGGTTAGGTGGGGGTTACACTTTCATAATGTCAGCTTCTTTTCTTTTTCCCGCTTCGTCAATAGTTTTGTTGGTACCTTCTACAAGTTTTTGTAAGTCAATCTCCATATCACGAGCAGTATCTTCACTTATTGTTTTTTCTGTTTCTTGTTTTTTAATCTGTTTTACGAAATCTCCACGGACGTTTCGTACTGAAACTTTTGCTTCTTCAGTAAACTTTTTCACAATTTTACACATCTCCTTACGACGTTCTTCTGTGAGTTGAGGAATTCGAATCAAAACAGAGTCAGCCTGAGCTTGTGGATTCAAACCAATTCCAGCATCAGTGATTGCTTTTGCTATTGGATGAATAAGTGTTTTATCCCATGGTGCAATCGAAAGAGTTTGTTGGTCAAGTATATTGAGGGAAGCTGAGTTTTTGAGTGGTTGCATACTTCCATACTGATCTACCATAATATCTTCAACAAGTGCTGGAGTTGCTCGCCCCATTTGGAGTTTTCCAAATTCTCCCTCTAAATGATGCAGTGCTTTTTCCAGTTGCGTTTTTGCTTGGTCTAACATTTTTGTAGTAATTACTTTTAAAATATGCTCTGTATTATAGTGAGGGGAGCAGTGAAAGCAAGGGAAATAGGTTTTGAATTTTGAATCCATACCTGAATTCTTTCCTTTGCAAAAGGAAAGGGGCTACAAATAATTACAAGTTTCTTAACTTCTTGAAGGTTTCTTTTCAGAGAGAATTTTCTAGTTCTTGCGTTTCATTATGTTCCAGATTTTTTCGAATCTGCGTTCCTGAAATTGGGAGAATATTTCTATCTATTTCTATAATATTCAAGTGAAAGGGCAGAGTTTCTTGAAACTGTTGTAAAACCTGAACGGCATAATCCTCAGCTTTATCTCAGCAATAAAGATTACAAGTTTCAGTATTTTTTGGAATATGTTTGAGAATATTTTCTATCCAATCTTGGTCATTAGGAAAATCGGGGAGTGCTTGAATATCAATTTTCGATTCAGAAAATTCTCACAAGATAAAATCTTTTCTCATCTCAAAAATATAGGGATTTTTTGAGTCAAGCGTTTCAGCTGAACCGATGAGCACCAAAGTTTCAGGATTTTCACGAAGAGATGTTTCTATGAGTTGTATATGTCCTTTGTGAACGGGTTGGAATCGTCAGATAATGAGTCAGAGAGTCTGCATTTAATATAAAATTAGGATTGATTTTTGAGTATTATACCTATAATTTAGCTGTTTTAAAACTTAAAAAATTATTGCAACTATGGCAAATATCAACCATAAACCAAGTAAATATATGTTGAATCTTCTACACGTTCTCCCTCCATTTGTTGAGGATGCAAAAGAAAAAAATATTATTAATACGCTTGTAGAAATAAATGCAGGAACGATAAATAAATACGAATTTATCACAGAAACGGGGACACTCAAACTCGATAGAGTTGGATATTCGTCACTCGCATATAATTTTGCATATGGAGCAATCCCGTGTACGTGGGATGAGGATGATGATATGCTTGATGTTGTTATTCCATTAGTGACCGAACAGTTTGTTCCTTGATCTCTTTTGGAACTCAGGGTTATTTGAGTTATTAAATTCATAGATGGAGGAGAAGTTGATGACAAAATAGTTGCCGTTGTCAACGATGATAAAAGACAAGACCATATAACACACATGGATCAACTCTGAGATCATTGGAAAAAAGAAATACAACATTATCTAGAAATGTATAAGCATCTTAAAAAACCAGGAACTTGCCAAGTAGGAGGATTCTTTGGAGTAGAAGAAGCACTTAAGACAATCGAAGAGTGCAAAGAAAGATATGAAAAAGAATATTTACCAAAATTTGAAGATTAATTTTTAACGAAAATATTATGCAAGAAAATATTTGGGAAATCGTATATCAAGGAACTCTTATCGCAGTAGAAAGGCTGACTGGAAAATGATATGAACGAGCCGTTCGACCACCGTGAGTTCGGCTTATTCTAAAAAATGCTGAACAGAAAATTCTTCTTACGAAAGAATTTCGAATGGAACTTGATGACTACGATTATCGTCTTCCGTGAGGAAAAGTGTATGACGATTTAGTATCGTATCTTGGAGTTCGGTGAGATGAAGAAAAATTAGCGCAAGACGTCATTCTTGCAGCAAAAACTGAAGCTCTGGAGGAGGCATGAATTGAGGAACTCGCAAATCTTGAGATTATTCATACTTCTAAAGCTTGAGCGACAGTCGAGTGGACACTGTATTACGTCAGTTGAGAAATAGTTACGCAATCCTGAGAACAAAAACTTCACGGGGAGGAACTTGTTCACGGAATCGAAATAGGGTTTTATACTCCAACTGAAATTCAGGCTATGATTCGAGAGGGGAAAATGAAAGAAGAACGAAGTGTAGCTGTATTATCAATGCATATAGCTTAATTAAGAGTACTCTTTAAATATCCATAGGTACAGTGCATAACCTAAAATACTTTGAGGTATCTCAAGGAAGAAAAACACTAATCCAATCACTATATAAACAACTAGCCAGAATAATTTTCTTTTGTCGTGAAATTTAAAGAACTCTTTGTATAGCTCTTTATCTTTTTTAAACATTTCCATCTCTTTTATTTTTCTTTCACCTTTATTCATGATCTAAAATTAATTCTAATACTTATAACCTTCACTTTTTGTGGAATGAGAGTCAAATCTCTCACCAACAATCCATTTTAAGTTTTATAAGCTTTGCCTAAAACACTTTTTATATCTTTTTATAAGCTATATATTATCTACTCGATATGCTATAGAACAACTCTAATTTTTTTACAGCAAAAAGCTCTCCAATTTAGGAGAGCTTTTATTTTATGAATGTTTTCTAGAAGAACTTAATTTTATCTGCATTCGGGTGCTCCTTGAGCTTTTCAAGTGTCTTTGCCTCTATTTGTCTGATACGCTCTCTGGTTACTCAAAACTCTTTCCCGACTTCCTCGAGTGTGTGCACATCACCTCATTCAAGACCAAATCGCATTTTGATAATTTTTCTCTCTCGTGGAGTGAGGAAATCTAACATTTCATTGAGGTTCTCTTTTAGGAGATTCATGTTTGTCTGCTCGTCAGGTCCCATAGTTTTATCGTCTTCGATAAAATCTCCAAGAGAAGTGTCCTCTTCAGATCCAACTGGAGCATCAAGTGAGAGAATATCTTGCGAGATTCGCATAATTTGACGAACTTTTTTAATATCCATATCAAGCTCTGTTGCGAGTTCTTCCATGAGTGGCTCTCGAGTGAGTTCTTGTGTGAGTCTTCGATAGGTATGAGTAAACTTATTTATTGTCTCAATCATATGAACAGGAACACGAATGGTTCGTGCTTGATCAGCAATAGCTCTGGTAACACCCTGACGTATCCACCACGTTGCGTAGGTTGAAAACTTGAATCCTTTCGTTGCATCGAATTTATCAACAGCTCGAAAGAGTCCAACGTTTCATTCTTGGATCAGGTCGAGGAGCCCAAGACCACGTCCCATATATTTTTTTGCAATTGAGACTACGAGACGAAGATTTGCTGCGGCAAGGGCTTTTCGAGCTTCTTGATCTCCATCTTTGATTCGTTTTCCAAGTGAAACTTCTTCGTCTCCTGTGAGAAGCGCAACACGACCAATTTCGTTTAGGTACATACGAATAGAATCATCTGAGATTTCTGAGAGAGAAATAGCTCCTTGCTCTTGTTTTGTTTTTTTCTTTGTTTCAAAGAGTTCTGCTTTATCCAAGTTATCTACTACCTCGATTCCAAGTGTCATAAATCTTGAGTATATATCATCAAGCAGATCAACATTATCCTCAGCGTTTGGAACGGCATTCATGAGCTCATCTTGTGTGATTCGTCCATCAACTTTTCACTTTTTCATCAGTTCTTGTACCTCGTCTGGCATACCTTCGAGTGTTTCTTCTGGAACTTCATTATCGATAAATTTTTGCATCCCTTTACCAATTCTTCGTTTATCTTGATCTCGTTCTATTGGCATTCTCTTGAGTCCTTTTTCTTTTTTGAGAGCTCAAATTTCTTCAAGTGCTTCAACGGCAACATCATCCCCAGCCCCTGATTCTATTTTTGCAGCTTCTTGTTCTGCCTCTTCTATTTGAAGGGCTTCATCCTGTTTATTCAGGTTTTGCATTGCAGCTCACAGGGTATCAAGATCTATTTCCTGAATTTTAGAACTTATATCATCTTTTTTTTGTCCTTTTTTTTGTATTGCCATAGTTTTAAGTGAGAAATAAAATATAAAAATGCTTCTAGATTGCTCTAGAAGTTAGAATTATGGAAAAATATACTCATTTTTTGTATATAGATATTGTGTTTTTTAT